>JADBJO010024805.1:0-12500 GCA_016801955.1 Conus betulinus
CTCTGGCCCCGTGGTGAGGTATTTGTGGACGCCACACTACTCTCATAAACAGACCGCACGCACGCGAAAGAAAACAAGATGCTCACGCTCCCTCTGGATTTCAAAAGCTTTCGTACAAAAGTTCGTTGAGAAGTTCCGCTCAAATCTGAGTTATAGCTGAGGACATTAACAACTTCAACTGCGGTTTCAGGTTCAGAATTCCTAGGGACAACTGGGCTTTTTGCAGATTTTAGAGCCAGAACTGGCTTGACATCTCCCTTTCTAAGTGTTCTGTAGTCTTTTGTAAGGGTCAGGTCCGTTAAACTCTCTCAAGGTCTTTATTTGGTCACAATCAAATAAGCAGTCTTCAATAATGTACTATAATCCGATAGAGCTTTTGAAAAGGTTAGTATGCCGGTGGTCTCTGCAGTCATGAAATACGGGCTGGTACACCCATGGGGATGCTACTTTAAGGCTGTTATGAGTTTGCTCCTGTAGTCTTGATTTACCTCTGTTCACGAGCAGTTATGTCCCTTGATATCTTATGGCGTGTCCTGCGCGTGCCTGTACCCATCGTCAACACAGCGCAGGCCTCCAAGGGTGGTACAGGACTGCTCAAAAGGGCAGGTGAGACAGTGCTTCTCTGGGTCCTCCCCAGCACCTTCGGGTGTTTCTTTTTCTTTCTTCAAGAGCTTTTAACCTACCTTCATTGGGAGATTTTGAAGAAGGCTGTTAATAATACGTAGGCTTTTGTAAACACTTTCACGAACATTTACAAATGCTTGAACGACCATGAAAACAACACTGATTTTCACGTTAATCAACGGACAAATCAAATCATAACGATCAAGAAGAGTGTTGTTTGTACATTTAATTAACCGATACACCACGAGATCTAACATCTCTAATCTAAATCTTGTACCACACGTTTTGTTAGAGGTTGATTCCCAAAGGTTGTCCCTGTCCAACGGCAAACGGGGATTTAACGAACATGTTTCGCTGAAACGTTCGGCATATTTGAATCTTTCACTTATCTGAATGTAATTACTCTGGGCTATGAGGCTAGCCTAATGCCACTGGCAATATGAGAGAGGACCACCAGCTAGAGAGAGAGAGAGAGAAGAGAGAGAGAGAAGAGAACTCACCAGGGTAATGAGATAGGAAATACGAATGCCTTTTTCCACCCAGCCCTGAGCAAAAGGAAATGAAAAAAACAAATTAAAGAGAGAGAGAGAGAGTGTGTTGTGTGTGATTGGGTGAGAAAGTTTTGTCGAAAAAAAAAGTCAACGACTCATGAAAAAAAGCTATCGGAATATAGTGTATTTTTGTCTGTACTCAGCGCTCTCTCTCTCTCTCTCTCTCTCTCTCTCTCTCTCTCTCTCTCCAGCTTTTCATTTATTCTACTTGATAGTTTTCCTGCTCATCTTTCTTTTTTTCGATCCTTACTACCATTTTTCTTTCTCTCATCATTCATGTTTTCCTTGTTTCTTGACTACATTAAAACCCAAAAACAAACAAACAAAAAAGCAACAACACAAATTAAAAGGAAACTTTGAACATTTTAATTCCATGCTCATCCCCCCGCGCCTTTCCCACCTCCTCGTTTTGTTTTTTGTTTGTTTTTTTTTTTTTTTTTTTTTCCTGATCCGGACAATGAACTAGTTACAATAACTCAGTTCGTGTGTGCGAGTTTGTGTATATGTATATGTATGCGCGCACGCGCGCCTACAAACCAGTGCGTCTTGAATATGCGTGCTTGTTTGCGAACTACCTACTAACGGTAAAAAAAAAAAAACACACACTGACTGAGTTGGGTTATCGTTTTGTTAGTGTGTTAAGTGTATCTCACGAAGGGAGGAAGGAAGATGACAAAAAGGGGGAGGAGGGGGGGGGGGTGGGAGGGGGTGTTCGACAGAAAAGCATGAAAGGGGAAATCAATCTGGTCTGACCTCCACCCCCACCCCCTGACCCCATACAGAATATTTCCGACAGCATAACCCCAATGTATCTTCTGGAGGGGGGGAGGGGCCGATGATAGGAGAGGAGAAAGAGGTTGGGACTGAGACCGGCGGATGGGCCAGGCGACGGAAGGGAGGATTGGGGACCTTGGGGTGGGGTAAAGGGGGGGGGGGGGGGGGGGGGGGGGGGGGGGGGGGGGGGGGGGGTGGGGGGGGGGGGGGGTGGAGGTGGGGGGGGGATAGGTAGGGGGAGGAGTTGTCTGAATCGAAGGAGATAGTATTAGTAAGGTAACCGGCCCATGCACATGATCTCCCGGCCCGGCCCTCCAGTATTAACCCCCCCCCCCCCCCCCCCCCCCCCACCCGTACGTTTTATAAGCCTATGCTTGTGTGTACTCCATGATTTGATGAATTTTGCTGCAAAATGGTTCTTGAACAAATAAAATTTGTTTAAAACAACACCCCCCCTCTCCCCCTTTTTCCTGCACTCCCCTCCTACCCTCCCTCTTTTCCTCCCCCCCTCCCCTACACAAATATACACACGCGCGTGCGTCTCAAAAAAAAAAAGCCAAAAAAAAAAAAAATGGGGAGGGGGTGGGGACAGTGGGGTGGGGGACTCGGAGGATGGGGGGGGTGGGGGGTTGGGGGATAGAGACCATCGCCTTCCCGGCGGCACGCGCTGCGCGCGTGGCAGAGGTGACCCCTGATTGGCCCGACCGGTATCCAGGCAGTGTCGCCCCCTGGTGCATCCCCCAGCGATGATGAACACAGCGCCCCCTGGCCCCGGGACCCTTACTCACAGCCCTTCCTTTCTTCTCCCTTTTCCCTCCCTGGCCTCTGTCCTCGCAGAAAATAATCCGTGAGGGGGGAAAAGGGGGGGAAGGGGAAGTGGAGGTTGTCCTTTTTCTCTCACCCCTCTTCGTACATGGTGGAGTCTCGCACATCTCTGTTCGGCTCGCCTCTTCCTACTTACTACTCGTTCTGCCCGTCGTCGGCCGGGAACTCTCTTCCACACCCAACCGGGAACAGTACGTGTAGTGTCTGTCCCTGGAGTCAACGGATCGTTCGAACGCCCCTGTGTGTTCACTGTTCGGGCTGTTACTATTGCTGTTTCTGCTATTGACTGAAACGAACACACACACACACACACACACACACCACACACACAACCCCACAAAAACAAAGCAACGACAAAAACATAGGAAGCAGTGAGATACTAAAATCCACACAGTCGTCTAAACCATTTTCATCCCGATGGCAGCCACTCCTACTTTGTCATAACACAAGATGGCGTTAACAGGTGAATGCCCTGCCGACCACAAAGCCACTATTAAAATAAATAAATAATATAATAAAAAGAAACAAAAACAAAAAAAAAACCCAAAAGAAAGAACTGCGCGAATTAGAACGCAAAGTTAAAACTCAATACCAGTTATTTCTGTACATCCCCCCCCCCCCCCCCCCCCCCCCCCCCCCCCCTCCCCCCCCCCCCCCCCCCCCCCAAAAAAAAAAAAATAAAAAAAAAAATAAAAAGAAAAAAAGGAAAAAGAAAAAAAAAAAGTCTGTCACACTCCAGTTAAAACCAGATCTTAAGAATATTGATTTCTCTCCAATCATGACGAGGCAACTCTACTTGCAATGGAAAGACGTGCGTTATCTTCACCTGCTTTTTTTTTTTTCTGCCGGGAACATATCTATTTTGCTTTGCTCTATCTGCCAGCTTAACATTTCAATCATGTGAAAATTTGAAAAAAAAAAAAAAAAGAAAAAAAGTTATGAAACAGTGAAGCCGTCATGCCTAAACACTGTGACACAAAGGTCGACTGTTATCGTCATTAGCAATCGATTCAGATCTACATGTTTTGGGTTTGATGCGACGTTTTGTTTCCAAACAATCTACATGTCTTGGGTTTGATGTGGGGTCTGTTTACCAAAGAATCTAAATGTCTTGGGTTTGATGTGGCGTCTGTTTACCAAAGAATCTAAATGTCTTGGGTTTGATGTGGCGTCTGTTTATCAAAGAATCTACCTGTCTTGGGTTTGATGGGGAGTTTTTTTTTTTCCCCAAGGAGGCAGGCAAACATTGCTTTATGACCTTGACCCATAAGCTGAGGCAAAGTAACTCTTTTTAGCAATAGGAGGCGTAATCCTATGCCCCTCCCCCCCCCCCCCCCCCTTTCTTTTTTTTTAAAACCGGAATAGATGTATTACTGCTGATAAACCCTGTCTTCGAATATAGCAGAAATCTATGTGGCTATCCAACACTCAAGGGGGAAAAAAATTAATTCCAATAGGCCTGGGCCTAAAGGGGTTGGCCTAATCCCAACATTTTTTTCTGCCCCGACCGGCTCCTACCCAGAGTTGAGTTTGCTGCGGACTCAGTTGGAAGACTGGGACCACACAGTCGAGTTTCTCCACTTAATGGATGCGTTTCTGAGAGTGTTGCTCAAATTTCCTGACCACCACTGCAGGTGCCTGTATCTCTCGGGCCTGGTTGACGCCGGATATATTATGAAAGGAAGCGTAGAGTACAGCCCTGTCATGTAGTCTCAGACCGAAATGGAAATCCGTACATCATCTTAAGCCCTGTCATGTAGTCTCAGACCGAAATGGAAATCCGTAGCATCATCTTAATCATCCTCATTCTCATCGATCAGCATTACAAAAAAAAAAAAAAAAAAAAAAAAGTCTTAAATTCTGTGGCCCTTCATGCCCTGCTCTCATGGTGACCTAAGTTTCGATGTCCTCTCCACGTCTGTGGCCTTCGTTTGGTTCCGTCGGGGTCACCGGTATCGGCGAGCCCATGGGGGCTGTCGTTGGACGGACGTGGTGGCGCCCTCTGGAGGGAGAGCTCACTCACGCCGGCTCCGCGACTAAGCAATTATTGTCGTCAGTAGGGGGCTTAGTAGGTGGTGTCCTGCGTATGTTAGATCTGAACAGGCGCCACTGAACACCACTGAAGTGACTCGGCAGCAGTGCAGTGTGTCTCCTCCGGTGGGTTGCCTCTTGACGACTTGACACATTGACTGCTCCTGTGGATTGCCGGTGCCGGGGCTGCGGCGGGACCAGCCGGGCTGTGGCTGTGGACGGGGTGTCGGAATGAGCGGCGTGGGTGCACTGCCTCTGAGTGGCGCAGAAGTTGGGACAGCAAAAAAAAAAAAAAAAAAAAAAAAAATATTTGAAAACAACCATATGAGAATACTCCTTTAAATCTGTTAGCCTAGATATTACGAATCAAACAGTCATTCATTCCGGCACTGCCTGATGGAATCCAATATTGTTGATATTTGGACTCAATGTAAAGCACACAACTGATTGTTACAATTTGAATTCCACGTAAAGCAGTAAAGTACACAGCCCTTTTTCAGTCATATAAACGTAAGCAAGCACACATGTTTTAGCACTGTTTGCCTACGAAACCTTTTGCAATCTGAACTGGAATAAGTCAAGAGACGCCCGTATCACCGCACTACTATCGTCGTTAGGCTAAGTGCAAAATTGTTAAACCACAGTGTCGCCTGCTTCAGCCTAGAGGTCTCCACCTTACACGTAAACTTTTATTCAGAACAGATCAAACCAACCAGACACGGTGTAAACGTTCGTTCACCGCTGATTTCTCTTAGGCTGGTCGTTCTGCTGTTCGCAACAACAACGAGCCTAGAAAGAATTCAAGCAACGTAGATACTAATTTCAGATCTAAAATCACCGGGGGACGTTGGACCGACGCGCGCATTGCAGCCTAGCTGACTGGATCTAGGCCTAGTCTGGCGAAATCGTTTCTAGAACTTTTCAGCACGGCACTTTCCTGCTCGACTGGTCTTCATAATAAATATAACGATATATTAACGTTTCTTTCTGTCGGCACTGGGATATATATCGCGCTTTTCCACAATTGAAACAAACCACAGAAGAATTGAAATGATGTGCAAAATACATCTTTATGCATGCATCCGCATTTCCTCACCAAAAATTATTGCATTTATTCACTTGCAGAAGAAATCGTCAACAGCAACGAAACTACACAACGTGACCGCAAGATCAGAGTATACGTCTCCTCTCTCTCTCTCTCTCTCTCTCTGTATGTGTGTGTGTTGTGTGTGTGTGTGTGTGTGTGTGTGAGTGTGAGTGTGTGTTTTGTGAGGCGTGTGTGTACGAATCTCTCTCTCTCTCTCAGTCTCTCTCTCTCTCTCTCTCCCTCCCTCCCTCCCTCTCTCGCCCTCTGTGTGTGTGTGTGTGTGTGTGTGTGTGTGTGCGCGCGCGCGCGCGCGCGCTTGCTTATGTGTGTGTGTACGAATCTCTCTCTCTCTCTCTCTCTCTCTCTCTCTCTCCTCTCCTCTCTCTCTCTCTCTCTGGCACCAGGCTGTACCACCTGACAAGGCCGTGCTGATACATTCTACAGACTTTATCACAAGGTGAGCGGGCCCCTGCGGACCGAAGAATGAACAGCGCACACAATCACCCGATTTCCCCAAAGTGGTTTTCGTCCCAGCGATGCATGTCTGTCTCACTGACAGAAGCTGTCATCACTTGGAATGCTCCTGCCCACTCACCGATGGTAGAGGTTTTAATGCATGCACAAAAAAATGATTTAATGATACTGATGACCCCCCCTCCCCTCCCCTCGCGCGCTTTCACAAACTTTTAAAAACCAGGTACTTGACTCTCTGGTCTTCAACATTTTGTCGAGATCTGAATATGAATCGCCTATTTCTTTCTGTCTGTCTTTCTCTGTCTGTTTGTCTGTCTGTCTGTCTGTCTGTCTGTCTGTCTGTCTGTCTCTCTCCTCCTCTCTCTCTCTCTCTCTCCTCATCTCTCGTCTCTCTCTCTCTCTCTCTCTCTGTGCGCGCAGGTATGTGTGCGTGTATATGTCCTCTCTCTTCGGTCGGGAGCCGGTGTGTGTGTGGTGTACGCGTACGTACGTGTGTGGGTGTGTGTGGTGGTGTGTGTGTGTGTGTGTGTGTTTGTTTGTGAGAGAGAGAGAGAGAGAGAGAGAGAGAGAGAGAGAGAGAGAGAGAGAGAGAGCAGAGCACGATTTCCCCTCCTCTCCCCTCCTGCCCGCCCCCTCCCCCCCCCTCCCCCCCCCGCCCCCCCCCCCCCCCCCCCCCCCCCCCCCCCCGCCCCCCCCCCCCGCACGCACAAAGACCGACAGACAGGGATGACCTCACATGCTGAGGTCAAGTGACCAAAGCCCCAGATCCCCCCCCCCCCCCCCCCCCCCCCCAAATCACTCCAAACACCTCCACCCTCTCCCCTTTCATCCCCTTCCACTCTCTCTTCTCCCTTCCCTCCCGACAACTGCCTCCACCACCTCCTTCCTCCTCCTCCTCCTCTTCTCACCAGGGACAGGGATACGAGGGAGGGGAGGGAACCCTGGCTGATCTCCTTAAGACGGATCCGGATCAAGCTGAAGGTAAGAGGCCCATTGTTGGCCAAGCAGGAGGAGGAGGAGGAGGAGGAGGTCAAACCCCCAGGAGCTCCGATCATCTGGCCCGGCACAAGATCACTGCAGGGCTCCCAATTACTCCGCCTTTCTAATCCCTACTTCGCTTTCCCTACCTCTCTCTATTCCTCTCGTTCTCCCCCCCCCCCCCCCCCCCCCCACCCCCCCCCCCCCCCCCCTTCTCCTCACAGCCCTTTATCGGCGTAATTCGAGCATCGCACATTATCTCTCTGTCTGTGTCAGTCTATCCGTCCTGTCTCTGTCTGTCTGTCTCTCTCTCTACCCCCCCCCCCCCCCCCCCCCCCCCCCCCCCCCCTTCCGATCTCAACTCTTCGCAAGAGCGGCGAGGAAACAGAGGTTTTAAAACACACACACACACACACACACGCGGCGCGCACGCGCCGCTCCTCACACACACACACACACACACACCACACACACACACACACACACACACCCACTCTCTCTCTCTCTCTCTCTCTCCTCTCTCTCTCCTCTCCCTCCCCCTCTCAGTATGTGTGTGTTCGTTCTTTATTTTAACGTCTATCCACCTAACAGTGATCTTAGACAGTATGTAAGTGGTGTGCATGTGGTGGTTTGGGGGTGTATGCATGCGAATGGTTGGTGTTGAATTTGGGCGTACGTAGGTATGTATAATGCAATTAAGGCCTAGATAAAATAAATATAATTAAAAAAACAGCAACAAACAAACAAACAACACCCCCACAAAACAAAAAAAAAAAAACCTCCACATAACTGAATCAAAACTTAAAAGAAACACTAAATAAGCAACTACCACCAAGATGGGGAAAATAACATAGACGTTAAAGTAAATGTCCAATTGGGCTCTTGTGTGTGTGTGTGTGTGTGTGTGTGTGTGTGTGTGTGTGAGGAGAGAGAGAGAGGATCGAGTGGAAAAGAGAATGGAGGGGGGGGGGGTGGGGGGGGCGACAGAGGACGGAAGGGGTGGGCGCGGGCAGAAAAAAAAAGGCACGTACTTTACTCAAGAGAAAGTACGTTTTACAAGACCCGACAACAAACAGATGGAAGGGGACGATGGGAGGGGGGTGGGGGTGGGGCGGTAGAGGGAGGGGAAGGAGAAAGACAGGAAGAATAGAAGTCGGAGGGGGGATACAGAGGGTGAGGAGAGGAGGGAGGAAGGGAGGGAGGGAGGGAGGGAGAGAGAGAGAGAGAGAGAGAGAGAGAGAGAGAGAGAGAGAGAGAGAGACAGACAGACAGACAGACAGAGAGGATCGAGTGTAAAGAGAAGGGTGGTGGGGGGGTGGGTGGGGGGGCAGAGGACAGAAGGGGTGGGCCCGGGCAGAAAAAAGACACCGTACTTTACTCAGAGAAAGTACGTTGTACGTTTACAAGAGACAGACAAAACAGATGGAAGGGACGATGGGGGGGGGGGGGGGGGGGGGGGGGGGGGGGGGAGGGGGGGGGGGGGGGGGGGGGGGGGAGGGAGTGGTAGGGAAAGGAGAAAAGACAGGAAGAATAGAAGAATAGAAGTCGGAAGGGGGAGACAGAGGTAAGGAGAGGGTTGGAGAAGAAGAGAGAGAGAGAGAGAGAGAGAGAGAGAGAGGAGAGAGAGGAGAGAGAGAGAGACAGACGAGAGAGCTGGATGAGAGAGAGAGAGAGAGAGAGAGAGAGAGCTGATGAGAGAGAGAGAGAGCGAGAGAGAGAAACTCTGACAAACCTTCATTCGATCAAGGATTGAGTTTTAATGCACAGCCTATTCTTCCAGTCTCTCCTTTCACTACTGTGCGATGAAAGTTTCATTTTTAAAAAAGACGGGGGGGGGGGGGGGGGGGGGGGGGGGGAGAGAGAGGAGAGAGGAGGGGAGAGAGAGAGATACAGACAGGACAGACAGACAGAACAAGACAGAGACAGAGCAATGACAACAAAAGCACTGACAGAGACAGAGAGACAGGCAGGCAGACTCACAAACATACAGACAGAGGCAGAGACAAAGAGAGGAGAAAAAAAACAACAAAACAAAAAAAAAACCCCTCAAATCAGACTTCCCTTCCCTCTATCTTTGCAAGTATGCTCGCACGAGCGAGAGAAGGCGCGCGCGCACGCGCGCGCGCACCACCACACACTCCTCCATCCTCCTCTCTCCCTTCCCCTACCCCCCTCTCCCTGTCAAGATCTACAACCCTACGGACCCAGTATTCTTTTTCTTTTCTCCTCCTCGCCTTACACCGCTAGGTTTCCTCATTGGGGACTCACTTTCCCCCTCCCCCCCCAACCCGCCCCCCCCCCCCCCCCCCCCCCCCCACGACACACACACACACACACACACACACACACACCACACACACCACAAGCATCGCCCTCCCATCCCACACCCAAGGGGTAACGGAAGTGTGACGGGCAGCGCGGAAGTTTGTCTTCTCTGTCTGTCTGTCGTGTCCGAGTCTGTCTCTCATCCCGTCTGCCCCTGGGGTGTTTGTTTTATTGAAGGTGCTGTCTTGTCTAGTATCGCACTACTGTTTCTTTTCCTTCTGTCTGCCATCATCTCTCCTCGTTTGTCTTAACGCGACCTCCAAGCACGGCATAGCAAAGTCCCTCGTGGTGTGTGTTTGTGTGTGTGTGTGATTGTGTAGTGTGTGTGTGTGTGTGTGTGTGTGTGTGTGTGTGTGTGTGTGGTGTGTGGAGAGAGAGAGAGAGAGAGCGAGAGAGGGGAGGAGAGAGAGAGAGCGTGCGCGTGGTGTGTGTATGCGTGTGTGGTGTGGGTGTGTGTGTGTGTGGTTGTGTGTGTGTGTTGTGTGACTATGTGATGTGTGTGTGATTGTGTGCGTGTGACTGTGTGTGTGTGTGTGTGTGGTGTGTGTGTGTGTGTGTGGTGTTGCGCGCGCGTGCGTGCATGCGGGTTGTGCATGCGTGCGTGCATGCGTGCTGTAATGTGTGTGTGTGTGTGTGTGTTTGTGTGTGTGGCGCGCGCGCGCGCGTATGTGTGTGTGTGTGTGTGTGTGTGTGTGTGTGTGTGTGGTGTGTGTGTGTTTGTGTGTGTGTGCGCGGGCGTGTGTGTGACTTTGTGCATGTGGTGGAGTGTGCGTGCGTGTGTGCCTGTTGTGGGTGTGTTGTGTTTTGGTGTGTTGTGTGTGGTGTGTTGTGTGTGTGGTGTGCGCGTGCGGCAGCGCGTTTGCGCGGTTGGGCCGTTTGCGTTTTTGTGCGTTGGTGTGTTGCGAGCGAGAAGAGAGAGGAGAGAGAGAGACAAGAGACAGAGACAGAGACAGAGACAGAGACAGAGAGAGCGCAGGGGAAACATAGAGAGATTGAATAAACAAGCGAGAGAGAGAGGTGAGACGGGGTGTTCTCAGAGGTATCGATGACTAAGTGTGGTCAAGTTACTGTCATGATAATCAATCAATTTATCATGACTTACGGAGCTTGTTTCTTTCTCTCTTGCCAAAGTAATTCTTCTTCTGGAACTCTCAGAACGGTGATGACAGTGCCCGCAACGAAGCTGGATCTGTCCTCCAAAGGTCCACCAGGTCCCCGTGGAGCGTGGCCCTCGCCCTCAGAGCCACTGGCTCCGGGCCACGTGTCCTGCCTGTCAGTAGCATGGAGGTGACAGCCCTGTGGTATGTGCTCGGTGTCCATTTTCGGCCCTCTCGCAGACTCGCCGTCTTGTACTTTTTGTACGTGTGGGCATTCGGTCTGTTTATGTCCAGTCCTTAGTCTGAACAGCAGCACTTGATCTTCTCTGCGTAGGTGGTTGGTAGTAGTAGTAGCAGCAGTCAGCCTGGTTGGAGTTTTGGGTGTTTGCTGTTTCCATTTCCTCCTGTAGAGCGTTTGAATGAATGTCTTCTCCTCGGGGTAGGAGACCTCTGTGCCCTTTGGGTATTGCTATTTCCATTTTCTCCTGCAGAGTGTTTGAATGAATGTCTTCTCCTCAGGGTAGGGGACCTCTGTGTCATTGTGTTCCAGTTGTCCCCCTTCCCTTGGCCAGCCTGTCCGCCTCATCCATTTCCATGGATCCCACAATAGGCGTGGGACCCACTGAAGGGCAAGTCTCTGCGTTTTCACCGAGATTTTTGTAGAGAGCTGTATCCCAAACTGAGTTCAGAGCTCTTCATCCCTATCAAAAATAACAATGAACATGAACATAAACACACAGACTCTGACATAGACACACACAGAGACACAGATACATAAACACACACACACACACACACACACACACACCACACACACACACACACACACTCACACACATCTCTATGTTTTTCCCCCCACTAAATGTTAACGTGTTAGTTCTTGGACTGCATGCCGTCCTCACACCCAGTCTGGTTCAAACTGGCTCACCTCACCCGTGGTGTTGACGTCCACCGTGCTGAGACAGACAGACAGACAGACAGACAGACAGATAAAGCAAAAGGAGGCAGGTGGAGCCAGGACACGGGAAACACGACATCCTACGGACACCCCCTCCTTCCCATCTGGTCGAAGAAGACGACAGCCACTGCTCACCGTCAGCACGACTCCAGCACACGCTTTTTCTCTGGCACCCCATCAGCGCTCTGCTTTTCTTCCTCCCTCCCCCTCTCCCCCCTTGACCCCCCCCCCCTCTCTCTCTCTCTCTTTCCTCTCTCTTACACCACACACACACACACACCACACACCCACACCACACCACACACTACAACACACACCACACACACACACACACACACACACACACACACACACCCACACCCACACAAACCAAACACACACCACCACTCCACAACACAACACACACACACACACACCACACACAACCACACACACACACACACACACACACAGCACCACACAACCACACACAACACACACGCCACAACCACACCACACCACACCACACCATAACACACACACACACACACACACACGAGGAAGAGAGAGAGAGAGAGAGGAGAGAGAGAGAGAGAGAGAAAGAGAGAGAGAGACAGACAGACAGACAGACAGACATAAAGACAGACAGAGAGAGAGACGGAGAGATAGAGGGACAGAGAAGAAAGACAGAGACAGACAGAGAGAAAGACAGAGAGAGTACTACCACCCCTGTGCGGGTAAAAATGCCATTCCCTGCGACGATACGGGCGGTTAAGATATGATAGATAAAAAGTAAA
>JADBJO010024805.1:17500-24654 GCA_016801955.1 Conus betulinus
CAGTGTTGACCTCTTCCCCTCAGACAGAGCTGACCTCTTCCCTGTTACAGAGTTGACCTCTTCCCTCACACAGTGCTGACCTCTTCCCTGTGACAGTGCTGACCTCTTCCCTCAGACAGCGCTGACCTCTTCCCTCAGACAGTGCTGACCTCTTCCCTCAGACAGCGCTGACCTCTTCCCTCAGATAGTGTTGACCTCTTCCCTCAGACAGTGTTGACCTCTTCCCTCAGACAGTGCTGACCTCTTCCCTCAGACAGCGCTGACCTCTTCCCTCAGACAGTGTTGACCTCTTCCCTCAGACAGTGTTGACCTCTTCCTTCAGACAGTGCTGACCTCTTCCCTCAGACAGTGTTGACCTCTTCCCTCAGACAGTGTTGACCTCTTCCCTCAGACAGTGTTGACCTCTTCCCTCAGACACAGTGACCTCTCTTCCTCAGACAGTGCTGACCTCTTCCTGTGGCAGTGTTGACCTCTTCCCTGTAACAGTGTTGACCTCTTCCCTCAGACAGTGTTGACCTCTTTCCTGTAACAGTGTTGACCTCTTCCCTCAGACAGTGCTGACCTCTTCCTGTAACAGTGTTGACCTCTCCCTCAGACAGTGCTGACCTCTTCCCTCAGACAGTGCTGACCTCTTCCCTCAGACAGTGCTGACCTCTTCCCTCAGACAGTGCTGACCTCTTCCCTCAGACAGTGCTGACCTCTTCCCTCAGACAGTGTTGACCTCTTCCCTCAGACAGTGCTGACCTCTTCCCTCACATAGTGCTGACCTCTTCCCTCAGACAGTGCTGACCTCTTTCCTGTAACAGTGTTGACCTCTTCCCTCAGACAGTGCTGACCTCTTCCCTGTGACAGTGCTGACCTCTTCCCTCAGACAGTGCTGACCTCTTCCCTCAGACAGTGCTGACCTCTTCCCTCAGACAGTGTTGACCTCTTCCCTCAGACAGTGCTGACCTCTTCCCTCAGACAGTGCTGACCTCTTCCCTGTGACAGTGTTGACATCTTTCCTGTGACAGTGCTGACCTCTTCCCTCAGACAGCGCTGACCTTTCCCTCAGATAGTGTTGACCTCTTCCCTCAGACAGTGTTGACCTCTTCCTTCAGACAGTGCTGACCTCTTCCCTCAGACAGTGTTGACCTCTTCCCTCAGACAGTGTTGACCTCCTTCCCTCAGACAGTGCTGACCTCTTCCCTCAGACAGTGCTGACCTCTTCCCTCAGACAGTGTTGACCTCTTCCCTGTAACAGTGTTGACCCTCTTCACTCAGACAGTGTTGACCTCTTTCCTGTAACAGTGTTGACCTCTTCCCTCAGACAGTGCTGACTCTCTCCCTGTAACAGTGCTGACCTCTTCCCCTCAGACAGTGCTGACCATCTTCCCTCAGACAGTGCTGACCTCTTCCCTCAGACAGTGCTGACCTCTTCCCTCAGACAGTGCTGACCTCTTCCCTCAGACAGTGTTGACCTCTTCCCTCAGACAGTGTTGACCTCTTCCCTCAGACAGTGCTGACCTCTTCCCTGTAACACAGTGTGACCTCTTCCCTCAGACAGTGCTGACCTCTTCCCTGTGACAGTGTTGACCTCTTCCCTCAGACAATGCTGACCTCTTTCCTGTAACAGTGTTGACCTCTTCCCTCAGACAGTGCTGACCTCTTCCCTCAGACAGTGCTGACCTCTTCCCTCAGACAGTGCTGACCTCTTCCCTCAGACAGTGTTGACCTCTTCCCTCAGACAGTGCTGACCTCTTCCCTCAGACAGTGTTGACCTCTTCCGTCAGACAGTGCTGACCTCTTCCCTCAGACAGTGCTGACCTCTTCCCTCAGACAGTGCTGACCTCTTCCCTCAGACAGTGCTGACCTCTTCCCTGTGACAGTGTTGACCTCTTCCCTCACATAGTGCTGACCTCTTCCCTCAGACAGTGCTGACCTCTTTCCTGTAACAGTGTTGACCTCTTCCCCTCAGACAGTGCTGACCTCTTCCTGTAACAGTGTTGACCTCTTCCCTCAGACAGTGCTGACCTCTTTCCCTGTAACAGTGTTGACCTCTTCCCTCAGACAGTGCTGACCTCTTTCCTGTAACAGTGTTGACCTCTTCCCTCAGACAGTGCTGACCTCTTTCCTGTAACAGTGTTTACCTCTTCCCTCAGACAGTGCTGACCTCTTCCCTGTGACAGTGTTGACCTCTTCCCTCAGACAGTGCTGACCTCTTTCCTGTAACAGTGTTGACCTCTTCCCTCAGACAGTGCTGACCTCTTCCCTCAGACAGTGCTGACCTCTTTCCTGTAACAGTGTTGACCTCTTCCCTCAGACAGTGCTGACTCTTTTCCTGTAACAGTGTTGACCTCTTCCCTCAGACAGTGCTGACCCTCTTCCCTCAGACAGTGCTGACTCTTCCCTCAGACAGTGTTGACCTCTTCCCTCAGACAGTGTTGACCTCTTCCCTGTGACAGTGTTGATCTCTTCCCTCAGACAGTGTTTGACCTCTTCCCTCAGACAGTGTGACCTCTTCCCTCAGACAGTGTTGACCTCTTCCCTCAGACAGTGTTGATCTCTTCCCTCAGACAGTGTTGACCTCTTCCCTCAGACAGTGTTGACCTCTTCCTCAGACAGTGCTGACCTCTTCCCTCAGACAGTTGTGTTGACGGTCTTCCCTCAGACAGTGCTGACCTCTTCCCTCAGACAGTGATGACCTCTTCCCTCAGACAGTGCTGACTCTTCCCTCAGACAGTGCTGACCTCTTCCCTCAGACAGTGCTGACCTCTTCCCTCAGACAGTGTTGACCTCTTCCCTCAGACAGTGTTGACCTCTTCCCTGTGACAGTGTTGATCTCTTCCCTCAGACAATGTTGACGTCTTCCCTCAGACAGTGTTGACTTCTTCCCTCAGACAGTGCTGACCTCTTCCCTCAGACAGTGCTGACCTCTTCCCTCAGACAATTGTTGACCTCTTTCCATGTGGCAGTGTTGACATCTTCCCTCAGACAGCTCTGACCTCTTCCCTCAGACAGTGTTGACCTCTTCTTCAGACAGTGTGACCTCTTCCCTCAGACAGCGCTGACCTCTTCCCTCAGACAGTGCTGAACTCTTCTCCAGACAGTGCTGACCTCTTCCCTCAGACAGTGCTGACCTCTTCCCTCAGACAGTGCTGACCTCTTCCCTGTGGCAGTGTTGACCTCTTCCCTCAGACAGTGCTGACCTCTTCCCTCAGACATTGTTGACCTCTTCCCTCAGACAGTGTTGACCTCTTCCCTCAGACAGTGTTGACCTCTTCCCTCAGACAGAGGTGACCTCTTCCCTCAGGCATGTGTTGACATCTTCCCTCAGACAGTGTTGACCTCTTCCCCGTGACAGTGTTGACCTCTTCCCTCAGACAGTGTTGACCTCTTCCCTCAGACAGCGCTGACCTCTTCCCTCAGACAGTGTTGACCTCTTCCCTCAGACAGTGTTGACCTCTTCCCTCAGACAGTGCTGACCTCTTCCCTCAGACAGTGTTGACCTCTTCCCTCAGACAGCGCTGACCTCTTCCCTCAGACAGTGCTGACCTCTTCCCTCAGACAGTGTTGACCTCTTCCCTAAGACAGTGTTGACCTCTTCCCTCAGACAGCGCTGACCTCTTCCCTCAGACATAGTGTTGACCTCTTCCCTCAGACAGTGTTGACCTCTTCCCTCAGACAGTGCTGACCTCTTCCCTCAGACAGTGCTGACCTCTTCCGTCAGACAGTGTTGACCTCTTCCCTCAGACAGTGTCGACCTCTTCCCTCAGACAGAGCTGACCTCTTCCGTCAGACAGTGTTGACCTCTTCCCTCAGACAGTGTTGACCTCTTCCCTCAGACAGTGTTGACCTCTTCCCTGTGACACAGTGCTGACCTCTTCCCTCAGACAGTGCTGACCTCTTCCCTCAGACAGTGCTGACCTCTTCCCTCAGACAGTGTTGACCTCTTCCCTCAGACAGTGTTGACCTCTTCCCTCAGACAGTGCTGCACCTCTTCCCTCAGACAGTGCTGACCTCTTCCCTCAGACAGTGCTGACCTCTTCCCTCAGACAGTGCTGACCTCTTCCCTGTGGCAGTGTTGACCTCTTCCCTCAGACAGTGCTGACCTCTTCCCTCAGACATTGTTGACCTCTTCCCTCAGACAGTGCTGACCTCTTCCCTCAGACAGTGTTGACCTCTTCCCTCAGACAGTGCTGGACCTCTCCCCTCAGACAGTGCTGACCTCTTCCCTCAGACAGTGCTGACCTGTTTCCCTCAGACAGTGCTGACCTCTTCTCCCTGTGACAGTGTTGACCTCTTCCCTCAGACAGTGATGACCTCTTCCCTCAGACAGTGATGACATCTTCACTCAGACAGTTGTTGACCTCTTCCCTCAGACATTGTTGACCTCTTCCCTCAGACAGAGTTGACCTCTTCCCTCAGACAATGTTGACATCTTCCCTCAGACAGTGTTGACCTCTTCCCCGTGACAGTGTTGACCTCTTCCCTCACACAGTGCTGACCTCTTCCCTCAGGCAGTGCTGACCTCTTCCCTGTGGCAGTGTTGACCTCTTCCCTCAGACAGTGTTGACCTCTTCCCTCAGACAGCGCTGACCTCTTTTCCCTCAGATAGTGTTGACCTCTTCCCTCAGACAGTGTTGACCTCTTCCCTCAGACAGTGCTGACCTCTTTCCCTCAGACAGTGCTGACCTCTTCCGTCAGACAGTGTTGACCTCTTCCCTCAGACAGTGTCGACCTCTTCCCTCAGACAGAGCTGACCTCTTCCGTCAGACAGTGTTGACCTCTTCCCTCAGACAGTGTTGACCCTCTTCCCTCAGACAGTGTTGACCTCTTTCCTGTAACAGTGTTGATCTCTTCCCTCAGACAGTGCTGACCTCTTTCCTGTAAACAGTGTTGACCTCTTCCCTCAGACAGTGCTGACCTCTTCCCTCAGACAGTGCTGACCTCTTCCCTCAGACAGTGTTGACCTCTTCCCTCAGACAGTGTTGACCTCTTCCCTCAGACAGTGTTGACCTCTTCCCTCAGACAGTGCTGACCTCTTCCCTCAGACAGTGTTGACCTCTTCCATCAGACATTGTTGACCTCTTCCCTCAGACAGTGCTGACCTCTTCCCTCAGACAGTGCTGACCTCTTCCCTCAGACAGTGCTGACCTCTTCCCTCAGACAGTGCTGACCTCTTTCCCTGCGACAGTGTTGACCTCTTCCCTCAGACAGTGCTGACCTCTTCCCTCAGACAGTGTTGACCCTCTTCCTCCAGACAGTGCTGACCTTCTGCAGGAGATCACACAGGGTTGTTCCCCCTGGCTGTGAGAAGAGTAGTTGGGGATTAATCCTTGGAGATGATGAGATGAGGTGTGCGTGCGGCAAGGGGAAGGGAAGGGGAGGGGGTGGGGGTCGATGCGATCGAGGTCTCTTTGCCCCCCCCCCCCCCCCCCCCCGCCTTTTCTCTCTCTCTCTTCCTCCCTCTCTTTCTTCTCTCTCTGAGTCTGTCTGTCTTCTCTCAGGCACACGCATACATTCTCTCTCTCTCTCTCTCTCTCTCCCTCTCTCTCTCTCTCCTCTCTCTCTCTCCTCTCTCCTCTCTCCCTCCCCCAAATCCAAGCCCATTTGAAAATTCAGCTCTGGATAGGAACCGGTCGGGACCGAAAAATCCCAGAAAATAAATAGTCTCCTGCAGGGAATCTTTTAATTCGATGGTCCGTTTGGTAACCCGTCCTGACTAACGTGAGAAGAAGAAGAAGAAGAAGAAGAAGACGAGAAAGTACCAGACCACTGTACTGTTAATTATCGAAGACAAGACTGATTCCCTTTACCCCCCCCCCCCCCCCCCTCCTCCTCTCTCCCCCCCCCCCCCCCAACCGGCCTCCGTCACTACGTCATCACCACCACCACCACCACACTTTCCCCTGTACTGCAAATCCTAAAAATCCAGCTCTTGACTTCATAGGGCTCTCTCGTTCTGTCAGAGAGAGAGAGAGAGGCGAGAGAGTAGAGAGAGGAGAGAGAGAGCGACAGAGAGAGAGGAGAGAGAGAGAGAGAGTGAGAAGAGAGTAAGCCCAGTCGACTGCAAAGGGCCATATCAGGGCATAAGTGCGTTGAAGGTCAACTCACTGGTCAGAAAAAAAAAAAAAAAAATTCACCAAACCCTTTAAACACCCCCTTCTAAAAACCCACCAGAAAATTCGTTAGAGAGAGAGAGAGGGAGAAGAAAGAGAGAGAAGAGGAAGAGAGAGAGAGAGAGAGAGACAGACAGGCAGCACGGACAGAACAGGCTAACACACACACACACACACCACACACGCACGCACAAACACACACACACACAACACACACCACACACACACACACACACGCACACAACACACCACAGCACACACACACACACACACACAGCACCACACAGGGGAGCTCAGGGAATTAAGCCGTTAAAGTAGAAAGTTCTGCGAAAAAAAAAAAAAAAGAAAGAAAAAAGAAAGAAAAAAAAAAAGACAAGAGGAACTGTATCTGCTCTGACTCATCAAGTATCTCTTCCAACATCCGCCCTTCCATGAATTACACTGACCCCCCCCCCCCCCCGCCCACCTCACCCCACCCCTTAAACCACCTTCCCCTCAACTCTCCTTCCTACGGCCCTCCAACCCCCTCCCTCACACCCGCATCTTTCCTTACCCTCCCACCCCAAGTCCCCACCTTTCTATTTACCCCAAATCCCTCCCGCTGAATTGTTTTTTTCCTTCTGTTTCTTTCTTTCTTCCGTCTTTTTTTTCGTGTTCTTCTTGTTTTTTTTCTTTTTTTCCCAATTCTTCTCTCCCTTCTTCCCTCGTCTTCTTCTTTCTTCTTCTGTTTCTTCTTCTTCTTCTTTACTTACCTGTCGTCTTGTTGTTGTGTTGGTTGTATGTTCTTCTGGTTCTTCTAATTATCCTCCTTTTATTATCTTCTTCTTCTCTAACTATAACATAGGAAAAGAAGACGGTCCCGTATTGCTCAGGTTCTTCTTCTGCTTTTTAAATATACACGTAGGCCAATGAGACTGGCTCCCGTATTGCTCCAGGTTGGGAAGAGACCTGACGGCTGATTCAGATGGGGGGAGGGGGAGGGGGAGGTGGGTGGCTTAGTAGCTATGTCTCTTGGTGTTTTTTTTCCCCCCTTCTATACCTGAGCCTGATGTT
>JADBJO010024806.1:0-24652 GCA_016801955.1 Conus betulinus
AAACCCCCTCCTTTATGTTTGTTTTATTGCAGTTTTTCTACTTTTCTCACTGATTTTGATCTCGTTTACCATTCCAAACAAACAAAACCCATTCTCTGACAATCATTTTTTATGATCATCTGGTGGAGTTGGAAGTAAATCCTAGATGAATCAATTTTAGATTAACGAGTTTAACACAGCAACTACTTCCAAGAGAGATAATGTTTCTATTCTCCGTATTGCAAACATGGCTGTTATTTTGATAATTTTACAGCATAATTATATCTTTTCACAATTTTTTTTACTCATCATTTGTGAACCATAAATGGTTCCCAACTATTTAAACTTAGAAGGGTTCTATGTATATTTAAAGGTTGCTATAACTTTTATTTTTTTAGCCTTTCTTACTACCTAGCCCATATTTTTGTGGATTTTATCGCATTTGGGCAAACTCCTGAAAACTTTCCAAATTTCTGCTATTATTGGACCAATCGTTTCAAGGATATTCCAATTTCCGTGATTTCATTAATTGTGTATCATCACAGCAAATTCTGTGATTATTTTATGGTCCTTTGTTGTTTTATTTTGAACACCTGTTATATCTTTCTCTTCTCGAAATCATGATTGCTAAGATTTTCTACACTTAGTATTATATATATAGCGAAATGGATCTCGGGTGGGCTACATCCTCTTTCAATGTGAAACCAATCCAAGTTTGACCGTTACCATAACAGTTGATTTATGTTTTTTTTTAATAATATTGTTTGTATTCACCTTACATAGTGCTATTTTCGAAACCATATTCTCTCAAATTTTGAAATAAAGATTCCCAGTCGAGAGAATTAAAAACTTTCTCAACATCTAAACAGAGTAAAAGCCCCGTAATTGTCTCACTGCCAGATAGTTAATTAGGGTCATAAATAAGCCGTATTTATCTCCAAGATATCCATTTGCAATGAAACCTTTCTGATCTTCACTTATTAGGCTCGGAACGTAATGCCGGAACATAATTCGGAAAGCTTTCGTCATTGACGTCTCTAGCCCAGTTGAGACAACTTTTATCTTGGTTCATGGTCAAGTCCAGACACTCATTATGTCTCCAAAGAGAAATTGATTGGCCATAGAAAACATGTCCATTGATCTATATTTAACAAATCACAAATCATACCCACTCATCCATCCACCCACTCACTCACACACAGAGAATGACACACACACACACACACACACAAACACACACACACACACACCACACACACACACACCCACACACACGCACGTACGCACGCAAGCATGCACGCACGCGCGCGCGCGCGCGCGCGCGCGCTTTCTGAACCGGATCTTATTGAAAGTTTCGTTTGGTTCGGAGTTTTAATGAATTGGGAACGAAAGTGTTTCCAGTCCCTATTTGTTTTGGACTTTGGAATCATCGTCCAGATGGGTAGAACATCGTAATTTCTAGAAAGAATATAAGAACTGTCAGCAGCAATATTCACAGCTTTTGTGTGACCACGACATTCATACAGTTTATCTCACTGTTCTTGTTTGGGTTTTTTTTTTGTGTGTGTGGTGTTTTTTTTTTTGTTGTTTTTTTTTGTTGTTTTTGTTTTTGTATTTTTGTTTTTTTTTCTCCTCCCATAAAGTTTCCACACTGTATTCCCACTCTGTTTAAAACATTTTTGTTTTTTCACGCTGGGATTTCCAAACCATCATCAATGATAGCGAAGATCAAGTGGCTTTTCAACACAACCAAAGAAACTGTTTAATTTTGTAGGTGTAAACCTCGGTTTTTGTTTGTTGACCCTCTTTCCTTTATTTATTACAGATTTGTACATGTCGGGGTGTGCGATTCGACCAGGTCTGTTTGACATCTTTCTGATTGGTAGGGGGGAGAGGTCGACGTCACCAGTGGGAAGTCTGGAGCTGGGACTCCTTGTCATGCGTACCACTCACTGTAGAACTTATTCCGACAGACTGATGGTGAGAGTCACGTGTGACGCCTGATGAAACTGATGCCAGACTACCCACCGTGTAAACCTTCACAGATGTACCCACCTTATGTGATTTTCCAGTGCCTGACAGAAAAATTTTTCTTTTGAGTAAAGAGTTTTAGGAAGAAAGACTCCGAGACAATTCCCTGCGCACGCACGCGCGCTCGCACACAGACGCGCGCGCACACACACGCACACACACAAACACACGCGCGCGTGCGCGCGCGCGCATCTTTGAATAGGGGATGGTGGTCGGGGCAAGTGCAGGGAAGCAGTTTCCTGCGTCATTGCAAGAATGACTCGAAAAACATTTTTTTAATAATGAAAAAAAAAAGAAAAAAAAGGAGGGGAGGAGAGTTCGTGGGAGAAAGAAACATGGAATGACAAATTAGGGGCGTGTGGTTCTCTCCTTCACTGGCAGAATATGGGGACCATCGGAATCCACCTTGAAGACGACGGCCTTTCAGATCGCCTGTCCAGAGACCTTTCGTCCTCTGATTCGGACTCATCAGTAGGAAAGAGACCTTGACGAGGGGGAACAGCCCTGATATAGCCTCTCGTGACCTCGGCGGCGCTGGAAATAGCATGAAATGAATTCAGTCACCGGGGTCAACACGATCACCTTTAAACCTGCTAATGGTTCGGTCCCGCCCTTTTAGGTAATAGATACGCAGGAGGACCAGATACGAAAGTGATTTGAAATATTCTGTAACCCGCGTGAACGTTCGTTGGCTCATGGAAACATTAAAGACGAATACCCAGCGTGTATCGCTATACGTGGAGAGGAAGTGGAGAATGTCTTTCTCGTGTGTTCGAAATACTGCCATGAACAACAAACAGGAAGATACTTATAACAACAGCATTATGTGTCATATACTCACCGTGCCACTCGGTGCGACCTAGTTGTTAAATGATGGGCAGTATACGCGTATACTACTGTTTGAACAAGAAGATTGGACCTGTTTTGGGTGTTGGATGTTGTTGGGTTATATTTGAAATGAATGTTGGTCCCCCCCCCCCACCCCCACCCCACCCCAGCAAGACTGGTCCAGCATTAGAGCTTCTCTTTTCCGTTAAATAAACGGATGAAACTTCTTGAATGTTTGTTGAGTGCTTAAATTCGTCTTAGATGTTTGTTTGCTTAAGTGTGTAAATGGTCTGGTAGTATTTAAGGAGCCTTTACGTATGTCTGGTATTCGTTGTTTTGGTTTCTGTATGGTGTTATTATAATGTCTGTGTGTTTGTTGACACGCGAAATGTCCGTTGCGCGCGCGTGCGTGCGTGTGTGTGTGTGTGTGTGTGTGTGTGTGTGTGTGTGTGTGTGGTGTGTGCAGATTTGTGAATTGCATGACTTTTTTGTGCTCGCAAATGACATTTCTCCCCGCATTAACATCCATATTTGATTACACACCCTTTCGCACGAATGTGGGTGGGATGCTTTAATATGTAAAGGATTAAATATGTAAATTGACATGTTTGGGGAAAAAACATCACAAGCTTCTGGCTTGAAGCCATCTATTAGATTTATCTCTTTGCGAGACGACGAATGCAGCTCGACCCAAAACAATAACAACCACAACAACGACAACTTCAAAGTACAAGAAAACAATGATAATACTGTACTGGGTACACCTGAACCTTGAACAACACCACTGCAACTCTTTCTCCTACTGCTACTACGACTGCTGCTGCTGTTGTTGCCGCCACCATACCAATTTATCACTGCTGCTGCTGCTGCAAATACTTCTCCTGGTGCTGCCACTGTGGCTGGACCTTGCTACTTCTACCACTGCTATTACTACTACTACTACTACTACTACTACTACTACTACTACTACTGCTACTCCTGCCACCATTACTACCGGTACCACTATGCAACTACTACTACTTTTGCAGCCACTACCAACAAGACTTCTACTACTACTACTACTACTACTATTACTACTACCAGCATTACTACAGTTGGCTGTATTATTAAACTGCTGCTGCTGCTGCTCCTACAGTATTCCTGCTGCTGTTGCTGCTGTTACCACTACGTATGCGCCTGATGCTACGTGTATTCTTACAATTACTCCTTCAACGTAATAATGATAACGGCGTCTGTAGGAAAACGGCTGCAAAAACCCATAACAGCATCAAGCCTTGTGTAGCTGTTAAAGGCCTATTAAAATGGGCATTTTGCTCCTCTCTCTCTCTCTCTCTCTCTCTCTCCTCTCTCTCCTCTCTCAACTCCTCTCTCTCTCTCTCTCTCTCTCTCTCTCTCTGTGTGTGTGTGTGGTGTGTGTGTTTCAAGCGTTTACACGCTATCATTATGCAAACTCCATCCCACATCTACTTAACCCCACCCCCATTCCCCCGGCATCTCTTGTTTCCCATGTGGTCGCAAAAGCAAAAACAAACACCCCATCCCCATACTCTTCATCCCCACCCCCAACCCCTTACTAAAAAAGAAGTAAGGGTGGAGAAAAAGAGAGATCTGTACATTAGTTTTTTTTCCTTTCTTTTTTTCTTTCTTTTCTTCTTTCTTTTCGTGTGTTACTCTGTTTACCTCGATGTACATATGTATAACACACACACACACACACACACACACACACACACACACACACACACACACACACACATATATATATATATATATATATATATATATATATATATATACATACATATATATATATATATATATATATATATATATATATATATATATATATATATATATATATATATATATATGTGTGTGTGTGTGTGTTTGTGTGTGTGTGTCACAGTCCAGATTGGAATCCAGTCCAATCCGGAATCGGTCTAGTCCAAACTAGAAACTTAATAAGGCCTAGGTCGTACTAAGATTCTAGTTTGGACTAGACCGATTCCGGATCGTACTAGTCCAAACTAGAATCTTAATACGGCGTAGGCCATATTGAGATTTTAGTTTGGACTAACAGCAACTCAAAACTGGAATTCAGACCATATTGGAATTCGAGTTTGGACTAGCCCAAACTGGAATTGTGTCTGCTGGATATGATGGAAGTGTGTTATTGTGTCATATGGATACAAATGGCACTGTTGTTTGCAGTATGCAGTCGTCTGATGAAGCTGCGCGCGCGCGCGCGCACACACACACACACACACACACACACACACACACACACACACACACACACACATTTGCCATGCACAAACACACATTTGTGTCGATCTGTTTTAATTGTTTAGTATTAAAAACTACACATTTGTTTCAATTTGGTAAAATACACCATTAGTTTAAATACACCATTCGTTAAAAAATACACCATTCGTTAAAAAATACACCATTCGTTAAAAAATGCACCATTCGTTAAAACACGTGTGTAAAATATGAATCCCCTACTCGGTCCCGGAGTTTTTGCACTTCACATTTTTGGAATGGCATTCAGTGCCGCACGGGATTCCTGCTGCCTTGCAGGAGCATTTTTTTGCGTTTTGCAATTCCCTGAGCAAGAACACACTGTCCTTACATTCGCTCAACTCTTCCATTTGCTCGAGGCTCTTGAAGCCTGTATCAGTGTCATTTCTGAGAGGCATCTTGGATCGACTGCATCCAGATCTGGGAGAACTGTAGTGTTCATGTCGACCGATTCTCTCCCCCCCCCCCACCCCCACCCCCCGAAACCAACCTTTGACGATACCAGCAGAGCATTAGACTCTATGCAAGACACTTTCTTCCTGTATCTTTGACTCTAGCACTTTGCACGTCACCAACCGCGCATCGGTGTTTGTACGTCCAGCGCCATGGATCTTCAGTCCAACTGTGTCACCCTCTGAGAACGGTTTTGTCACAGCCTGAACTTTTCTTTGGTAGCGTGATTCCTGACACCTGGCAGCTTTCAAGTATTGTCTTCTTGCAGCCAGCCGCTTCCCCCTGTGAACTGTAGAGGTTTCATTTTCTACAACCGCACTTCTTTTCCACAGAACAAACTGTCCGAATTCTAATGCTTCGTCCGTAGGATCTGCCTCTGTCGGTACATGTGTTGAATCAAAAACTTCGTCCACTTCCACACCATGTACAAATCTCTGATTAACAATTTCTGTCCCTTCACCAACAATCAGTTTGTCACTTAAAAGGAGGCACTCTCTTCCTCCTTTCTTTGCACTTCACATGTGTTTTCAGCAGGTGAGTGGATTTATCCAGGCCCGGGACTTGAAGAACCTGAATGGTCGTTGTAGGGTCTTACATCTACCTCAGATTGTTGTCTTGAAGATGCATCACCAGCAGCTTGATGAACTAAAGCAATGGTGACGGCACATTGATATTCTGAATGTTCATCTGTAACAACCTGGGATGTTTGATGGGCCATCATCATCAAAACGATTCTCAGACGTCACAACTACACCACCAGCTGGCTGAGTAACCGATGTAATTTCAGTGTCAATCGACAAATTGACGTCGTCACCATTGGGCACTAATTGCTCAACTGACTGGTTGTCACCTTCTGGCACGGACTGTTCCACTGTCTCCAAAGATTGCATGATAGCCTCAGGTAACTATTCTTCATTGGCAGTTTCCTGTTCAGCCAGCTCTTCTGAAACAGCCAGATCAAACCCGGGCTTCTGGCCGAACGAAAACCAGTTCGTATGTCGTCGTCTTAGTCGCACTGGAAACTTGATGTGTTGATGGAGTGTAAGACGAATTTCACCCCCTTGCTCCACTCAGGACCGTTCGTGTCCATCCACTTGCCAAGTGTGATCTGCAGGTCTTCATTGCCCCTCTCAACACAGCCTGAAAGCACGAAAAAGGGCGACTTACTAAGAGAGGAAGAGAGAGCGAGAGACGGAGAGGGATGGGGGAGGCAGAGACACACACACACACACACACACACACACACACACACACACACACACACACACACACACACACACACAGAGAGAGACGGGGAGGGGGGAGGCAGAGAGACTTGGACACACACACACACACACACACACACACACACACACACACACACACACACACACACACAAACACGCGCGCGCTCAAAGAGAGAGAGAGAGAGACGTGTGTGTGTGAGAGAGAGAGAGAGAAGGGGGGGGTGGCAGAGAGAGACTTGGACACACACATACAGAGAGAGACAGACAGACAGACAGACAGACAGACAGTGCGCTGACCTTACTTACCCTGACTTTCCGGATGTCTTGGGCGTCCGTGGATGATGACAGTGCCAGGTCAGAGTTCACAACCTCCTTGATAACGCTTGCGGTAAACTCGCGGCCGTTGTCGCTCTGTAGACTTCGGGGTGGTCCAAAGATTGAAAACTGTTCAGCAGGTGTCTTGCAACTTCTGCTGCTGACTTGGAAACGAGGGGGGATAACCCCAACTGAACTTAGAAAAGCAGTCTCGGCAGTGCAATATCCACTTGAAATCCTGGTCTGGACGACTACGAAAGTCGATCTGATCAATTTGCACACGGTGCAGAAATGTTAATCGGTTTCCCTGATGGCAAAGACTTCACAACTTGTCGCTGGCCACAGCTCACACACGTCTTCAAGAACACGTCTACAGCTCGACGCGTTATCCCAGCGTAGTTCCACTGACTTCGGCCCATGTTTTATCACGGCCTGCATGTCCGACGCGTTCATGGCACCACAAAATTGTGTGGAACAACTCCTCTCTTGTCACCAGAGGACCATTCTGACTTTTGCAGAACACAATGTCCCGATTTCCAACAACTTCGAGCTTGCAGTTCTTTTTGTGGCCAGTATTTAAACTTGGTCCCATCGTCAGATTTGGCAACCTTCTCAAGTTTCAGTGCAGACACAATCTTGTGATATTTTTTCTTGGGAAACGCCAAATGTGTCCCGTTTCAGTTGATCTAACGTTCGGATAATTTTGTCGATCTCTTCATAAAACCGTTCTTTTTGGACAGAATCCATCGTCACCACTGGCAATCAAACTGTTTCAAACATGTCAGAATAGTTACTTCAGTCTGTCTAGGGTTTTAACTTGTAACAAGTGTTAAATAAATGGATTTATGGACAGGGGGGTGCTCCATACTTTCGAACAGTGTGTGCTGTAAAACCTATTGTTCTTGTGTGATCGCTTTCAGTCCTGAGAATATTTTTTCGTGTTCTCATAGTGCTTTCTTTCGCATAAGTATTGCCCCACGACAGGGATACCAGTTTGTTCCCGTTGTTGGCAAAATGATGCTCTGGGAATGATTTCAAACAAGAAGACGTGGTGCTCCAAATTTCAAGATTTGAGGGGTGTACAAGAAAGACATCTCCTTCTATTCCAGGAAGACTTGAGCAGCCCTTCCTGTGAACAAGAGCCATGTGCAGAAATTGTCTAAAGCTCCTTAAATTGTTCAATTCAATGGATCTGCCCTAAAGACATATCCAATATTTCCCATCCTAAAAAAAAGGCTTGTACACACTAGTTAACAGCGAAGTATTCAAATATTTGAAAAAGGAAGAATCTCGTCAATACTTCCACGAGAACAAACACGTTGGAAGCACATTAGTCACATTACTTGGCGAACATTCAAAACCTGGTTTGACTCACACTGTATGCAAACAAAGCATCGAAATCACTTGCTGCAACAATAGAAATAAACATTTATCAAAATCAATCTCTGAACAGGAAGCGCTCTATATTATGAATAATTTATACCATCGTCACAGAAAAAAAGTCTGGCAACACCTGTGAGAGCCAGTGCAGTCCACACTTTCAGCAAAGAACTGTTTCTTTTTCCCAACCAAGGTGCTGGTCAAACAGAAATACCTCTGCCAGTGCTTTACCAGTAAATTTCTGACGTCGTCATTAATAGAAAAAAAAGTGGAACATGAAGAGAAAAAAATGTAGATAAAAAAAGTACAAAAGAGCACTATGATGGAATGGAAGAGTCACTGAGTTCTCATAACCATGGCAAAAATAGAAAACAACAAAATGCATAAACTGTTAAATGATATGATGGTGCACATAATTATTGCAGACAAGGGTGGGGAAGAAGGAAGAAAGGAAAACAGTTGAACACCCGTGAATATATGTAAGAAAATGTTATGCATGGCTTGTGCACAATGACAAAGAAACTAATAAAATATGATTTTTTTTTTATCTGGTAAAGAGAGATTGACAGAAAGAAAAATACGAGACGAACAGAATGATAATCTAACTACATGAAGCAACATTACGAAATTGCATCAAAAAGTTCATAATGCGTTGAAAGATTACATAAGATCGAAAGAAAAAAAAAACTGAAACACTGACGATATGATGACTAGACGACACACAAACTGTAAGCCTACAAGAAAGATGAGAATCTGGGAATGTAGGAATGAATTGTGCAGACAATATATATTGAAGAATATGTCATTCTCTTTTAAACAGATGCTCTGAAAAACAAGAAGGGAAACACAAAAAGCCTCCGAAATCTGAAAAGAAAAAAAAACATAGCAGAAAGGAAGCTGCTCGAAAAAGAAACAGTTTTTCTGTTCGTTTAATTTGCAAACCAATGACATCCTCAAGCTAATTGATATGGAAATTGCACTGTTGTATAACCACCCACACATTGGATACCAAAAGTAGGGGAGGAAATCTTGAATGATCGCATTAAGAACAAATCCTAATGGAAGAGAGCACATAAAACAGATTGCTCTAAACGATTTTGTGCTAAGAAGATTAGTAATGATAAACAGAGAGAAAAACAAAAAAAAAAAAACAAACAAAAAACCCAAAAAACGCGCCAGCCTCAAGAACCAATGTAAAACTGGAGAAAGTGAAGTAACAAGTGTCAAAGGAATACACAGAAAAACAGTACATTAAAGACACTGAATGTATATTCTTTGGCAAACAAGAAAAAAATTGATAACTAGAAGACGAGGAATCTAGAGTTCGAGTGATCGCAGCAAAATGATTTCCCCAGATTTAACAGACTGGACAGAGAACATTGTGTGGGTGCTAAAACGTCGAGAAAAGTATAAACCAAAAAACCAAACAGAGTAAAAATAAGACGGAAGAAACAAAAATGAAGGGAGTAATAAAGTACTGGTCTGAAGCAAAGTAGGGGGTGAGATGGGTGGGGGGAGGGGGGAAGGGGGATCATTATCTCAGAAACACAGTCAAATCAGAGAAAAAGGAGGACCAGAAAAGTCTTGAATGAATGAAAATAACTTTGAATATGTCAGAGACACAGCGCTAAAACTTAGGAAGGAAACAAATAAAAAGAAAAATGATGAAAAAATACATTTACTATGGCACAAATAAGCAAATTACTTTATACCATATTTTTCTTCGACCGTCGATCATCTTATCTTATTTCATCTTTCCTCTGTACAATATGCCAGAGTCAGAGGTCTTTTTTTCTACAAGTTACACCAGAACGTAGTCTCCAAACTTTGTCTCTGCTTCTATAGTAATGGAAATAGACAATGCCCCTCTGCCTCCACCCGCCACCCTTTTTACCACATCATTTTACATCTGTATCCATTTTTTAATTTCCATTTTTGTCTCAATCGTAATATCTACCTGATATGATTTGCTTGCATTTAACAATTACGCCTCCACAATTTTCTTCCTTTTATATCTAAAAAAAAAACCCTACTTTTCTTTCTTTTCATTAAGTCTCAAGAAATCTGGAACTACTGTGGAGATGGCACCACATTTTGTAAGTTGTTTGTTATACCCCTTTTGTTTCAATTCAGCGTTTTGCAGTAGCTCGGTCTTCTGGCATGACAGTGTAATAATTATGGTCGTGTAGAAATTGACTTCTTTGTCTGTCTTTTCTTTGTCTGTTTCTTTCCCCACAGTTATTGCAGAATATTAGTTCTCTTCATTTCTTTTTTTATAACACGTTTGGATCCATTTTTTTAAAAAACAACTAGGTATTGGAGACATCGTAATTTGCTTGTGTATTCATAGTTTAGATGCTGCACAGGCTTATGGAAGTCAGTCAGACGGTTTGCACGACATTCCATTTTGGAACGCACATGAGTTTTGATAGCTGCACAGAAACCAGTTTTATAGCCGTCTGGAACATCTTATACCTGTATGTTTTCCATCCACTTGTCTGATTTGGCCTGTTTACTTCCTCTTTGTCAGATAAACTGTGAGGTCATTGTTGATAATGTATTCACTATTGGGTCCCTCTCCACTTGTTGCTGATACTGGTTTGTATCCCATACACTGTAATGTCTGGCTGCCAGGTACTTTTAACTGGCTCTAGGAATATTGCGAAACAGGGCATAACACAGGTAGTCACAGCCATGTACGAATATTACAATACTTTCCAGTCTTGTATAAGCCCGTTCCTGTCTGTGAGCTTTTCTAATGGAGGAACACCTGGGTATCTATACTTTCAATTCGGATTCAGCACGTTTTACGTTTCCCTTCGACACGTAAGATGAACTACTCTAGTACTTTAGATCCATTCTATTCCCGTTTAGAATTTAAAAAAAAATGATGCACAACAGTTCACATCTTGAAACCTTATGAAAAGAAAATAGCAAGTAAATGTAAGAATAGCACTGTGGTATTTTCAAATGACTTATGAAACAAAAACAAAAAACATACCCCACCAGCGCTAAATCAATGCAATAATTTTGATCAAAATTGAACTAGCGCACTCCCAAGAAACAAGATACATTTTCTGCGTTGTTTTAATTTCAATTTACTCGGAGTACCCTTGTCCATTTAGGCACTTGTTTTGTGTAAACGGTTGTCACAAACAACTTTAACAAGTTCATGTTGTAAGCGTCAATTGGTTATATCTCCATTTCTTTTGAATTTCCATTCCCTGTACAGACTGGCTACAAGCAGGCCTTTCATTTGTTTGAGAGCTCCCTTCCACCATACCTTTCCGCTGTTTCGGCGTGTACCCAGTCAGTATGTATACTTTGCTTCTCCAGTTAGAAACTCATGAAGATTACTATGTAAAAATCAAAAACGTTTGGTGAGTGTTCCTTAGCTTTGCCGCACCAACAGCTTGAAACTTACTCTACTTTCCTTGTCATACATTTTTTGCACCTTACCAGCTTTCTTAATATATCTAAAATCATCAGTATGGGTCATTCAAATCATATTGTATAGTGCATTTTTATATGAGCCACTCGAGAAGGGCTAATCTTGCTTAAATAATGAGCTTGGACTGGACTAGTTGAGGACATATTTTCTCAAGACCTACTTTACGAATTATATATAGTCCACACAACATACAGACGCCATTTTGAAGAAACCAATGTGTACGGCGGCATGTCTGAGACAGTCTAACACAAAATTAAAGTCATCGCCCATAGATATTGCAGTTTATTCCTTCTGTCAACAATCCATTTTGTCGTCCTGCCTCTATCCCAAGCTTATGATCATTACAACGAAATTGCATCGACGCAAAGGCATACTGATAATTTAGTTGTGTAATAACTTTTCTCCATAAAAATCGCGTTTGAAAATTAATTCTTTTATGCTGTTTCTGTCAAGTTTGGATAAATGTTTTCTGCAGAAAACAGAATCAAGACCTACAGAAAGAAAGTTGCTCTGGCTAACCCTCTTCTCTTTCGCTCTCTCTTTCCTATATGATTATTTGCATGCTCATGAAACTGGAAACTAGTAAGCTTAATATGTGAAATATTAACAAGTGAACTGAAAGATAAATTCAAATAACGAAGGTGTGTGTTTATAGTAAAAAAGAGTAAGGACACCCCTGAACACGTGGCATCAATGTATTGAAGAAGCTACAGATAACTCGTAAAAGAGAGAGTGCACATAAATGCGTGACCTTGATATTGACACACTTGAGGACATCTGAAGTCATACACTATTTGTGAGCACGGACTACAGGCATCACAAAGGTAATCACTACGTAAACACATTGTGGAGCGACAGCGGTAGAATTCACCACACGTTATTTTCATGCGCCCCAGAAAAAAAAAAAAAAAACCTTCTTGTGTACTTTAAACCAGCAGACTTGCTGTGCAGGTGCTTGATTTGTTTCTAGAACTTTAACTGAACTAACTGAACATTTACCTTTACGGGGTGCTTGCTACCTGGTGATGAGTGTTTTAATAGTGATTTTTTGTACTCGAGGAGATAAAAAGAGACTGTCACTTTGATTGAAGCAGCGGTCCCAGTTAAGATACTCGAGATAAGTTATTCATTTTTAGGCCATTGTCCTTCATGAAGGGGTGCTGGCAAATACAATCATAGAAGCACCTTAAGAACTACACACAGACATATCCATTTATAGTCATAAAATTATCGAAGACAACATAGGAGACTGCAAGATGAACACTTTAAATTAACAAAGCGACACGTTTCTGACTGACAGTTCACAAGTACAAACAAAAGAAGTCCCAATCTGAAGTGATTTATGACTTTGTACCACTTCAAAGGTATACACTGAGCTCTTCATTTTTGTAAGACAGGACAACAAAACACAAAATACTATTCACTTTCTATCTAAACTCTGCAAAATTAACCCCAATAATCTGCATCACTATGGAGTAGGTGACGGTAATGGTGCACTGCAATTGCAGAAATACCGAATCTGAATGTAGTAGTTACATAACCAAATTGCCTGTCCAGATTCAGCAGCAGATAGGTTTCAACATTAAGCACAGTGCAAAAGGATCTGTAAACGTTAAATCGTTCGCTATTATTCACATGATAATTCCATTCTTGCCATCTGCATGCAATCAATCTAAAAATATTCGAAGAAAATCATCAAGTGCATCACGTAGATGTTTCACTATATAATTCCATATGATGATTAGTGTATGGAATATTTTCCTGCCTGAACAAGTCGTGATCTGAGCAAGTTCACTAATTTCTGTTCTTGTGCTTGCCCCAGTCGTTGTTCAGTTACAGTCCACATACAGAGAAGGGGATTCATAGCGGAACTGAGTGGTAGTACAAACACAACTAACGCATCATACATGTTGCTGAAAGCAGTGAACTTGTGCGAAACCATCATTGCTGCAAGTGCAAATGGCAACCAGCAAACATTCGCCATGATAGATAGTTTTCCAAGCAAATGGACTGACGAATAATATAATCTTTTCGAGGGATCGATGGCTATTCTATATTTTGGTATCTTTCTATAGAGAGCAATTTGACCGGTCATAAGCATTAAGCACAGAATAAAGTTGACGACCACATTAACTGTGAACCATCTGAAATCTGTGTGTGAGTCAAAGTGGTCAAATAGAGCCAAACGACACAAACCCGACTGGCCGTGTAAACCCCAGTGTGACAGTCCAGGTACAAATGGCACCGATGAAAACGCGGCTTCCACACACCATGTCAGTGAGTGAGCTGTGGCTGATAATTTATTCCTAAGATTCCAAGTGAATTCAGTGAGACAAAAAATAATTGTGTGATCTAAAACGCTGATCAAAATGATGAGAACTGCCACTTGACTGGACAACATAGATAAAAAACCCAGCCACCTTGCACATGACACTTTGGGCCCATGCCTTTTCACTTTCAATGTACTCTCCACGAAACCACTCGTCTGCTACCACTGTAATGATGACATGAGCTCCCATACAGATGTTAGCAACATGTAGATGGGCCATTGTTGTTAAGAAACCCCTTCCAAAAACGCCTTTGTTTATAAAAAGTATTATGCACGAAAGCAAAGTCCCTAGAATGGCAGCTATACTCACAACATAAAAGAACACTCTATACAGCTGCGTTGGTAGCAGTCTTGTACATGAATGAAGAATAACATTCGGTGTCAGACACTTCACATTATTTAACTTTGCTGGAAGTAGATTCTGACAACAAAGTCTGTAGTTTGAGGAAAAGACCCTTTGTAAATGGTTTGACACTGAGAATAAATGAAAAGGAAACTTCATGACTGGGTTTCCCTCCATGTCCAATTCCATCAACGTGGGATGTTTCTGAAACCCATGAACCCAACAGTATTTATGGCAGAAAAAGATAAATTCAGGAACTTCACGAATGGTAAATACACGGCTAACAAGTTGTCAATTTTTGCTATTCTCGTTTGAGAAAGGTCAATACGTTTCATTATGTAATGTATTTTCTTGACATTTGTATTGGTCAACATGATGAGGGGGTTGTGCTTTAGTTCCAAACGCTTTAAATTTAGAAGTCGAAGAAATACGTCAATACCTAGTGTTTCCATATGATTATTTGTGAGGTCAAGGAACTGTAAATTATCAAGCCTAATCTGTGAAATATTAACAAGTGAACAGAAAGACAACATCAGATAAACAAGGTAAGTGTTCTTAGTAAAAACGCTAAAGGACATCCCCGAACCTGTGGCGTCAACATATCGAAGATGGAGATATGTATTAGTCAAGAATGGTTGAAAACATATAAATGTGTGACCTCGACATTGACACCCTTGAGGACAGGTGAGTCACACATCAGTTCATCGTCTCGTTGTGGACACTGACCCCAACCGTCACAGAGATAATCTCTATGTACACAGATTGTAGAAGCACGACAGCGGTAGAATCCAGCACATGTCACTTTGTCACAGTCGTGTTCATCCTCTCCATAAGTACAGTCAGAAAATCCATTGCATCGTGTATAGAGAGGAAGGCAGTTCAACAGCTCAGATGTGCAACGGTAATGGCTGTCAGGACATGACTCATTGGCTTTCATCACCATCTGTGTAAAGTATCCAGTGCCATCAAGGTTGATGTAAAACTGATGCTTCGTATCTCCATCACTGACCTGTCTACAATAGGACAAGGATTGACCTCATGTTCAGGGCAGTTCCTCTCATCTGAATCATCCGCACAGTCTGAATAGTCGTTGCAACGTTGGCTTTGCAGTACATAGTGACCATTGGAGCACAGAAACCCATGACGTGACGAATGTTCACAGAATGACTCGTCACTGTTATCTGGACAGTTCTGATGGAAGTCACACACCAGTGTGTACTGTACTGTTGTTGTGTCATCATCACATATAAACATGGCATAACTGGAGATTGGGAATCTCTCGGATAAAACTGACTTTGACTTCAGCTGATCAGTTATATTGATAAACGTGCAAAACCGTGAATATTTCCAGTCCCCGCAATCACTCTTCGGATCACATAATAAGAACCCGTGGGTACTATGATTGTTTGGACAAATTAATAAAAACTGCATCGTATATCTGGGTGTGGCTTGGAATGATTTTCCATAAGTTAATTGGATCTGTGGAGGTAACACGCTAGGTGTTTTTTTTTTTAATTCACACAACAAGTTGAAGCTGTTTAATGCTTTAGAGCTTTCCTTTTGGGGTATGATAACACGAATAGAAGTAAGAATGGCTACGTTTTTACTTCTTGCTGGAAAGTATTTGCCCACCCGATATACGTTGGTAGAGCCATTCATATTCCTGAAATGGTTCATATAGTAAATTAGTGTGTTGTCAGACCACTTACGAAACCGGCTGTACGTAAAAGAATCTCGGTGCCATCCTGAGAAGTATCCAAAAAATAGGAAGAAGTAATTGAAATGATCAAAAATATGGAGCAATTCTTTTTGTTCTTGTCTTGTTTTTATCGTTGCCAACCTTCCCATGCTGGATTGGCAATAGTAGTCTGCCATTGAATGAAATGTGTTTCGCTCTAGCGTGACCAGTTTGAAACACTTGTTCCGTGACGCTACCAGTCCCTGGCAGCCAGGACCACTGAAAGCACAGTGCTCTCTGTTTCATCACGTCCGTCTTCACACTCTGGCTTCTGGTTGCAGACTAGATGAGCTGTGAATGTGGAATAATGGCCTACAGAGCAATTGAAGCGACCGCTGGGAAGTTTTGTCTGGCCGCTCATCCATAGACAGTATTGCAAAGTATATTTGAAGACCAGTGTGGCGATACACTGCGTTGGTAAAAGTTACGCGAATGCTTGAAGTGACAAAGACAGACGCTGGTGCAAAAATGTCACCGCATATCATTGCAACACTCTGCTGCGATGTGTTTGGTGTTCTGTAAAAAACGTTTAATTGTAGATCTTTAAAACAGATGTTAGGCGTGCTTGTGTGCTGTACACTGATCATAATGGCACTTTCGAAAAGTCCTTTTAATTCCTTTCTCACTGCGAAAAAATCAGGGAGGACTGGCGTGATAATGTAACCCGATTGCTTAGTAGTTCTCTTCACAAGTAAATCAAGACTTAATGCTTGCTTTATACTGATGTCGACAACAGGCTTGTTTACAATTAACAACTGCACACAGTTTTGTACTGAATATATAAACAGATCTTTAACTGTGTGACTATTACAGTTTATTTCTTTGTATTCAGCTGGATCTCTACACTGCATAATTCTCATATACCATAGCATGTCATTCGTTGGCAACCACCGAGAATCACACCAATATGACAACCTTTGAATGTGTACAAGTGCATATCGGTCTTGTGTAAGTTCTATGTGCATTTGACAAAAAGGTATGAAACCACTACATGTTCCATACACCACTTTCTGGTGCCTCCCATGCCATACTGAAGTCTCTGTTAATTTCTGTCGGAAATCACAAATTGATTTGTTAGTTTGAAGAACCGTTACGTTTGTGTTGGTCTGATTCAGCAGGTATTCTATACCCGGGCAAAGACCAGTCAATGTCTTGGAGCTTAACGAGTTGATACTGTTCCTCTGACCTTGCACTTCTGCATGATAACACACACACACACACACACACACACACACACACACACACACACACACACACACACTCACACACACACACACACACACACACAGAGATATACATACATACATACATACATACATACATACATGCATACATACATACATACATACATACATACATACATATATATATATATATATATATATATATATATATATATATATATATATATATATATATATATATATATATATTAAAAGAAAACACAACGCACTTAATGTCATAATATCTTGCCAAATTTTCGGCCATGCGGCCTTCTTCTGGGGCTTGCTTATTGACAAGGTACGAACGTCATAAGTATTGACGCATTGAACAAAGTTGTCATAGCTATGATTCAGTGTTTCTGCCATTTAAAAGAAAAAAAATTGAGATTAAGAGATAAAGTTGAGAGATTGAGAAAGAAAAAAAGACGCACACATACACGCACGCACTCACACACACACGCACTTGCACACACACACACACACACACACACACACACACACACACACACACACACACACACACACACACACTCACTCACTCACATACACACACACACACACACACACACACACACACACAGGCGCGCGCGCGCGCGCGCGCGCGCGTGCGCGCGCGCATATGCACGTGTCTCTCTGCCACCGAGTCCGCCAGAGAACCAAGTCCGTCTGCCACAGGGACAATTCCATAACAGTATTTACACATATACACACACGTGCAGATCACATAAAGAATTCCACCCAACCACATCATGCACTACGCCTCCCATAAGTTAATCAAGACTCCCCCATCTGCACTCTGCAAATCAGTGTCCATCGGAATCAAGGCCGTTGAGTCCCAGAGGATAAACTGTCTTTAGTTTATTCTTCCAAAAATCTTCTCTTCTCTGTCTTGCAGTTTTGTTCAGGCTGTGGACGTTTTCCACTACAATGCATCTCATGCTTTTCAGAGAGTGTTCGGGCAAGTTGAAATGATTGTTGACATGTACACATGCACCTTTGTTCAACTTGTTGTTAGACCTGTGCAGACAGAAGCGATCTTTCAGTGTCAGCATAGTTTCTCCCATGTCCTGTGTGCTCTGACAGTTGGTGCAGTACAGCATGTAGACGATATTGTTGCTGTCACAGGACAGTCGATGACGGATGGTAAATGTCTCTCCTGTCTGCATACTACTGAATGTTCTGCTCTCAACTAGATGGTTTTCACACAAACCACACAGTGTTCAGCTGTACATTTGAAGCATCCAGCATAGATGTCATCTGAAATCGGGAGAGCTGATGGCATGAATAGATTTCTCAAAGACCGTGATTTTCTTTCGGCTAGTATGGGTGGGAAAGGCATAGCCTTCCGCATTTTCTGGCTCGTGTGGAGAAGAGGTTGGAGTTCTGCAAACCAAGAACGGATGGGGGATTAGAGGGGTTGTGAGTGACGATGAATGGAACTCGGTTGTGTTGCCTGTCTTCCATCTTATAGCTGAGAGTCTCGTGTCGGGGAACATGGCTGGCTTTGGTTTTTGCCTCCTGGATGGTCGCAGGACTGTATCCTCGCTGGAGGAAATCACGTTCCATATCCTGGCAACGAGACTGGAAGGTTCGCATGTCAGAACAGAGGCGGCGGAGGCGCAGGAACTGGGCATAAGGAATTTTTTTGATGGTATGGTAAGGGGGTGGCAGGATGAATGGGCCAAGTATGTACGAGCATCTGTAGGTTTGGAATACAGGTCTGTGTACAGGTAACCTCGCTTCAGATGGATGAAGATGTCCAAAAATGGCAGTGATTCTTAGAATAGAATAGTTCATAGTGAACTTGATGGTAGGGTGGAACTGGTTCAAAAACTCAAGGAACTGGTGAAATTCTTCTGTTGATCGAGATCACAGAAGAAAGATGTCGTCTATAAACCGTTTCCACAGTTCTCGGCCGATAGGAAAGGGGCTATTGTCCAGTAGCTGTGCCTCCAGCCAGCCCATGAAGAGGCAAGCCACCGTAGGTGCCATAGGTGTGCCCATTGCAGTGCCCAGATTTTGCTTGTAGAAATGCCCGTCAAAGTGGAATACATTGTTGGATAGTACATGGTTCATCAATTCCTGTTAGTATGTTGTTGATGCAATCATTTTTGTCAACAAACGCCTTCACTGCTGTGTCCATGTCGGCGTGAGGAATGTTACTGTAGTCCAACGACATCGATGGTGACCAGGTATGTGCTGTCGTCAAAAGGACCAAACTCACGGTTCCACTGGTCTAGTGTATGGAGCATATGTGTGGTGTCTTGCACATAGGACGGAAGTTGTTTGACATGGTCCTGTAACCAGTGGTCCACCAGTTTGGAGATACGTTCAGTGGGGCCACCAACTCCTGAGACAATGGGACGTACAGGTGGGTTTTCCAATTTTTGTGGATCTTAGGAAGCATGTAAAACTGATGGCAGCGTACACTCCCAGTTTCAATAGTAGCCCATTTGTGTGTGTGTTCTCATCGATGTAGTCATCATTCAGAAGTCGGTTCACCAGGTGGTTGGATTTTCTAGCAATGGTGTTTGAAGGATCTTTCTCAATTACATCATAGTGCTGAGTGAAAAGAAGTTGACGATGAGCTTCAGCAATATAGTCACTGGTGTTTTGAACGACAACAGCTCCCCCTTTGTCGGCTGTGCTGATGCGAAGCGTCCTGTTGTGGACAAGTCCTTGAAGTTCTTTCAGGGGCGCCCTTTTCTTGCTGTCCAGATTGTTCCGTGGTCGTTGTTTCGGGTGATAGGACTTAGTCCTTAACTCAAGTAAGTTGATGTATTCATCAAGGGCTGCATCTCTTCCACTAGGTGGCTTGTAACCTGTAGGCTTGTAGAATTTGGGTATAGTATTAGGAGTCTCATCGTCTTCATCAGAGTCATAGAACATCTCTTTCAGCCTGATTTTTCGGCATGCTTCTGTGACGTCTCGAGTTAGTTGATCATGATCCAAACTCACTGAGGTGGGACAGAACTTAGGACCCAGGGCCAGAAGATTGAATTGGTCAGGGGTGAGTTCGAAATCTGACAAGTTAACTACTACATTCTTTGCTTGAGTATTCTTAGTGGCATTGTTTCTTCTAAACCGTCTTTTTCTCCTCTTCCTAGGTGTCTGTTCTTTAACTGCTGCTGGAAAGTTAGAAGCGGGAGTGGGGAGAAGCTTCTGTAATTTCTTCTTTTTCTTCTTTTTGAGTTTATCCTGAAGCTGCGCCAGTTTTTTTCGATGGTGAAACGTAACGGCCTCGAAGTGAGCGTAATTAAGTGTCTGATGTAGATTGTACAATAATCCGTGTATTTTTTCTAGCAAGAACTCTGTATGTTTCTGAACATGATGAAGTATGTCACGACTAGCACAATGAGAAATGTTAGAAACAGATTGTAAGAGAAATTCTGATTTCGGCAGGGCATCCACTCCAATTTAATTCTCATCCCTTTAGGAACAACTTTGTGTTCTTCACAAGATTGAAGAAACTGCAAATGTGATTCATACCTTGTCAATTTGTCCCGCGATCTATCCAGTTCAATGAGTAAGCTGGTACGATCCATTGTAACTCTGTGCTGGATCCAGTAACGGATGCAAGAAGTGGGCTCAAGGTAAAAGACAAAAACAACACCAGGCACAGTTGAAGCGGGAGCCCAGGGCTTGAAAAGACAGTGCGGATCAAAGCTGATACGTGTGTTGCTTTCGAATACATATAAAAATAATACATTAAAAGGAAACACAACGCACTTAATGTCATAATATCTTGCCAAATTTTCGGCCAAGCGGCCTTCTTCTAGGGCTTGTTTATTGACAAGGTAAGAACGTCATAAGTATTGACGCATTGAACAAAGTTGTCATAGCTATGACGTCAGTGTTTCTGCCATTTAAAAGAAAAAAAATGAGATTAAGAGATAAAGTTGGAAACACACACACACACACACACACACACACACACACACACACATATATATATATATATATATATATATATATATATATATATATATATATATATATATATATATATATATATATATATATATATATATATATATATATATATATATATATATATATATATATATATATATATATGTGTGTGTGTGTGTGTGTGTGTGTGTGTGTGTGTGTGTGTGTGTGTATAAACACACAGGTTTATTTATTTGATTAAAACCCCCCATGGCCAGTGGATTTTAACACATCAATGTTATAATATCCTTGGACCAATTCAATTCATTATTACCAAATCTGTGAATGCAAGCTCAGGTCTTCCTAGCAAAGCAGCGGTAATTTCGAAGGCAATCCACAGCAATACACTTTCGCATGCACTCCTCTTTGTTGACACAAAATACATGTAAATTCTAAAGGTTCTTCACCAGCCGCTACTGCGCAGTGATTAGCTTAGTATATTGCAGACTGGGAAATTCATGGGTTCGATTTCCATCTGAATATTTTATTTCTGTGTGATTTTTCTACCTCAACAGGCTCTCACCTTCAGTCGTGTCTGTTTTGGGATCAGTTAGGAATACGGGATTCCCGCAGTCGAGTTCTGTGCACTTAATGAATATACTTTTATGACAGTGGTGTTAAACGTTGACCAAAACTGCCTCTGGTCAAGTTTTTGCACCGAAGAAGAAAAAGAAACACCCGAAGGTGCTGGGGAGGGCCCAGAGAAACTCTGTGTCTTCACCTGCCTTTAGAGCAGTCCTGCACCCACCCTTGGAGGCCTGCGCTGTGTTGACGATGGGTACAGGCACGCGCAGAACACTCCATTAATATATCAAGGGACATAACTGTTCCTGACCAGAGGTAAATCAGACACAGGATGCAACTCATAACAGCATTAAAGTAGCATCCCCAAGGGTGTACCAGCCCGTATTTCATGACTGCAAAGCCCACCGGCAAAAAAACACCACCCTCCACCTCTCGAGCACACCCCACAGACCCAACCATCCCTGCCCACGGACAGATGAAGACAGTGCCACCCCAGACACAGCCAAGCTTTCGCCATACGGTCTTATGAGCCCTCAAGAGAGAATCCCTTTAACGGGATACATCATGAAAGGAAGTCTGTGGCCTCTGACTGTACTGGAACTCCATGTTATCATCTTCATTGACCACCTACACATCAGTCAGCATGAAGTGTGCCCCTTATACCATTCTCTCTCATGGTGACTTCCCTCTCCCGGTTATCTTTTTGGTGATTGTGTGTTGAAATCAGTATTAGCAAGTTCACGGGAACTGTCATTGCACGGACTTCACATCGCATATCACATCATTCGAAAGGAGGCGCTCATTCTCGCTGCCTCCGTGACTTGGCAACTATTGTCATTGGTGGGGGTTTGTTGAGGGTGAGAGATGCTCAGGAGGTGGTGTCCTCTGTGTGTTAGATCAGAACAGGCGTACCTGAACACCACAGCAGTGACTCGGCAGTGGGATGCCTCGCGAAGACTTCACAAAGACACGACTGCTCACCGAGAATCACGGTGCTGGGGCTATTACGGACAAACTAGGGTGTGGTTGTGAGTAAGAATCAGAGCATATGGTGATGGAGTTTATTCATTGGGTTGCCAGAGAGAGAGAGAGAGAGAGAGAGAGAGAGAGAGAGAGAGAGAGAGACGGGGGGGGGGGGGGGGTGGGGGGGGAGGGGGGGGGGGGGGGGGGGGGAGAAGAAGACGAAGAAGAAGAAGAAGAAGAAAACGAAATTACCATATATTGGTTGCAGAAAGAACTAGGTGGGGTTTAAGTACTGATTTGGATGTAGACTTCAACTGTACAAAGAAACATGAAAACATGTAAACATGAAAACAAAGTTGGCTCCAAATGGCAGGCCAGAGAAGAAAAGGTATGCCGTGTGCTTGAGCTTTTGGTCTGTCAGACAGGGAAATAATGATGGGTTCTCTGGAAGAATTCTCTGCAGGATCGAGATTGAGTATGAATCTGAAAACCTGCCAAAATGTATAGGTGTTGGTCAAACAAATTATCTAACAGCAAGTAGTTGGGAAGTAAGGAAGTCTAGCCGATAGTTTCTGTTCCATAGAAATAGGTGAATATAGCAACTGTCTTTCCACTGTATCTACGTTTGCCTTTTAAGTTTATAGGTCACGCAAATACATCTAGAGATACATACATCTCATGTCAACAGCTCTCCAGACAAACGATCGGGAGATCGACTGTCTGCGTTGCAGGCGTATCGTTTCACACCCACACATTGGGCATTTTCTTTTTTTTGACTGAACTGTTAAGCTGACCAAGGGGTCAGAATTGCTTTGGCCATGTCCTCAAGGGGCATCTGCCCCGTGAAAACGGTGGAGTCACTCTTGCTGAACATGTGCTGTAACATAGATTAACTCCCTTGCAGATTATTAAACGATGTCCATTTTGATCACGAGTTTACGTAAATAAGGACTAAAAAATGTTCCAGTGGTAAAAAAAAGTCTGATAGAGACCGTCTTGCTGATCTAAAGACATGCCTTCCAGCAGATCTTTTGATAACTGGTCTTACATGGCAGTGTTTTGCTGTCAACAGTTGTACTCAGATTAACAGCTGTATCAACAATAGTTCAGTCCACTGTCAGAGAGACAATGATGACGGGAAACCCGAAAGGATCCCTCTGAGAAGAACATCAGTTTGGTATTCACTAGCAGTAGTTTATCGATAACCCGCTAAATCTTAAGAGCTGATTAAAAACAAACTGTATAAAGAAAGAAAACACAAATATAATGATATAAAGGATGAGCACTTATGTACGCGCCTTGTTAAATGGAGAGCTATGAATAGCTTCAGACAGGAGTTCTGTATGCACAGTACATCTGTTAAGACCTGTTGTCACAAAATGCTGAAAACTTGAGTGGAAGATTATTTGCCATTAATTTTGTTTTTTAACTATCTACTGATTCATTTCTCTCTCTCTCTCTCTCTCTGTCTCTCTCTCTCTCTCTCTCTCTCTCTCTCTCTCTCTCTCTCTCTCTCTCTCTCTCTCTCTCTCTCTCTCTGGGGGACGTGAACTGTGTGTCAACTCAGAGCATTCGCACATTACAACACTCTGTAGGCTGTTCTCTTTTCTGACAAC
>JADBJO010024807.1:0-24651 GCA_016801955.1 Conus betulinus
TCTGTGATGAAATGAGTCTATTGTCACCATCTTTTCTTTCCCATGTGGTCTTGGTGACAGTCTGTGGTGAAATGTGGCAGTAGTTACCATATTTTCTGCCATGGAATCGTATGTTGACCGTCTGTAATGAATGAGCCTATAGTCACATTACTTTCTGCCGTGTACAATGCTGGTGGCCTTCTATGGTGAAATGAGTCTATAGTCTTACTTCCTGCCATTCATAATCAGGTGTAACCCTGTATGATGATACAAGTCCATTGTCACTTTAACTTTCTGTCACATACCAACGTTTTGTGACCATGTTTAATGAAATAAGAATAGATAAGTGACTTCCCCCATCCGTTTTGGCTTAGGCTGTGTCAGACCAACTGACATAGGGCTAGAACACACCAAGCGACATCAGAATGTTGTTATGCTCAGCAAAGTTATGCGGGGATTGTCTTCAGTTGTGATAAGCTCCTAGAATAACATTATCAGTCTCAAAAATCCCGAAGTCGGAGTGTGGCTGCCCTATGTGGCGGGGTAATCAAAAAACGGTCACGCACGTAATGTTCTCATCCCCAGCTGATGTATTTGTACCATAGTGTTTCAAGTACTTCGGCTGTTCGGATGATCCTGGAGTCTTTTAGCTCAGGGTTTACAACAGCAACAACCTTCCCCATGAAATAAGGTTAAAGCCAGCTGACCTTTCTGCTGTATAAACAGTTCTGTGTGATGGACCTTCTATGATAAAGTGAGCTTGGAGTCAAACAGCACTGTCAGCCACAGTTGGCTCAAAGTTTCTGCATCCTTCATGGAAATTTTTCATTCAGTAGAGCAAACACTATGTATCAGCAGGACATAGTAAAGAAGGAGCTTGATAGAATTGCAGCAGATTTCTTCATGTGTGCTTTCTTAAAAAGATAAGACCTATAAGAGTATGATATTGCCAAATCTATGGCATGTGTAGGATGTTTTGTCAACTTTGGAGCTTACGAGTCAGAAACATTGTTCTGGAATTCATTTACGTCCTCAAACATGTAAAAAGTAGTCTGACACTTGTCTGAATTAGTGATTTGTTTGAACTATGCATTGTTTGCTTTTTGAGGTATAATTCTTTTCTTTTTCTGCTCACAAAAAGAATGTTTGTGTCTGACTTGCTCCTGAACAGGGATTCAGAAAGGTTTTCTTGTTTTGTATTGATCGCTGTTTTTTCTTTTTTTTCCCCCACACAAAGAAAACAGAATCATGGGATATGTTCTTATTTGTCTTCGACCCCCAAATCATGAACTTCCATGTTTACAGTTTTGTGACATTTTTACAAATGAGACCGTTTTGATTCTTGAATAAAGGTAAACTACATTTGGTTTTTTTGTGTGTGGTGTGGTGTGTGGTGGGTGAACATTTCCACCAGCATTCAATGGCCTTTCTCTCATGCAAAAGAGACAGAAATGGGATTTCAGGTTTTATTTGTTGGTGCGATTGTCATGCACGTGTACACACCACAGGATCTTGGTTTTCCAAAGAACTGGCAGTCGGCACAAAATGTGGACTCCAGAGAGTTAGTGAGAAGAACCTAGGTTGGTAGTTTGATCCTCGCATAGATTATTGTCTCCCTTTCAGTTCTTTTTAAAGGTAGTACTGAGCAGCCCCTGGATGCTGTTTGAAGGTATCAACTATCATGCACAGTGTGCAGTTCAGAGAGTGGAAGGAACTCCCTCCAAACAACAGCGAGATGTTCTGGCCAACATTCATCCCAATGATTCCTGTCTCCACAACACCATACATATACAGACCTTTTATTCATAGATTATTGCCATATTTTTGTACAAATGTTTGGCGAAAAATACGATGAATACGACGAACCGGAAAAATAATGTATAAAAAAAATCTCGAGACAAGTTCTTCAGCAGTAGTGGCAGCTTGCAGTTAGAACCATTGTGTTTGAGTGTTACAATCAAAGAGTAACACTTGCACATTGTATGCGCTAACTCGTGCCTGGCTGACTTCAGAACAATAAGAGGGACCTCCTGCTTCCACAAAAAGTGATAAATTTGGTTGATGTGTACACACAGTTTTAGGAAAATACGCTACTGATTTCAATGAGAAATACACCAATAGCCATTTTAGAGTAAAACAGGTCAGCATCTACCATGTCTCGCTCTCTGCCGGTGATGTGGATCTTTCGAGGCACATGCTTTTGAAGATATGGCCTCTTGCAAACGTACGTCTCATTCGGGATCGTCATTGTTGGCAGTGTGTAGTTCAAAGAATACCTACAAACACGGAGATAGGAAAAAAAGGAGACGCTGGTCTGCTGTCTGGAAGGACAGTGACAGTGATTTTGCTGAGAGAGAAATGCGTGATGACAATACAGTATTAATGTAGTGCATGGAAATAGTCACAGCTAAAGTTGGCCTACAAGTTGTTTTGTTATAAGAGACTTGGATACCTGCGTATGATCGGTGATTTATTTACTTATGTGTGATGAATTGCTCAATGTTTGCCATATGTGGCCCCCCCCCTGTGTGTGTGTGTGTGTGGTGTGTGTGTGCGTGTGTGTGTGTGTGTGTGTGTGATATCTATTTAGTAACTGGCTTTTGTGACATTGGAAGACAGTGATCAAGCTTGAATTGTCATATTTATGTTTGTTCAGTGCTTCATTATCAGTGTGTGTGTCTGTCTCTGTGTGTGTGTCTGTGTGTGTGTGTTTGTGGCTGTGTGTGTGTGTGTCTGGTCTGTGTGCAGGCATGCCCCTGAACCTGAAAAAAGTGAAACAGCCCTCTGTGGTTGGTTTAAGAGAATCATAAAAGCGATGCTGGGGAAATGTCTCATGACACAATTCTGAACTGATCTAATTTCATAAATAAAAAGATATTCTTTCAGACTATATTCAACCCTACATTACATTCATGGACTTTTGTTCATGGTTTTACTATATTTTTTGTAAGAAATCTGTTTGACACTTGATGTGAGTGTTCTGTGAGTCTCTGCTCTTGGTCATTTTCAAAGGACATTTCAAAGTGTCTTGATAAGCCATTTTCAAAAGTGGATAGGATTCTTAAGATTGTGTTTGCTTGCAAAAAGGTATTCCTAGGTTGCTCAATGATTATGTCTATTACTGACTAGATCTTTTTTTTTTATATAGTTGTTGTATGCTGCAAATGAAACAGCAGAGGAAAGATAGCACACCAACAAAGAACAGATTCTGTAGACATTGTGACAAGATTCTTACATCGGATGCATTTCATTTCATCATGGATTACCCAAATTACTGTCATTCCAAGGAAACTTCTGTTTCTATGTTTTGAAATACTGCTAAAGAAAAAATAGGCTGCTCAGTTTTGACAAACAACTACCCCACAAAGTGAGTGTGCCTTGATCAATAATGTGTTTGTACCTTTGATATCTATGTTTGATATATTTGCTTGTTACATTGGCCTGTTGAAACATGTTCACCACTTTATATCCTTTGTTTGTTCCAAATGGGAGTCAATAAAACTGGAATCTTGATGGGTGTGTGTGTGTGTGTGTGTGTGTGTGTGAAAATGTCTGTTTGTCTAAATAATAAATATCAGTTTCATTATTCCCAGAACCTGAGTTGCTTTAATGAATAGGGTGTTGAAAGTCAGTGACCTGTACCATCGAATCTAACACCAAAGTCTTTTTTCTTCATTGCATGATGTGTCCAGTCAAAATTATCTTTATTGGGGGTTAAAGAATAAGCTTCCAGCTTTTTTTTCTTTTTTATCCTGCCCTCATAAACAAGAAAAGAAACTTAATTCAACATGAACAATAAGCCCAAAAAACATTTTTAATGTGTGTGTGTGCATGCATGCATGTGTGTGTGTGTGTGTGTGTGTGTGTATTTGCAGAGGTTCCAGGCAAAATGTATGTACATAAGAATGAAAAATGAACAGGCGGTCTGAATACGAATCAATATTCACCAGTGCCAAAACCATCTCAGTTTATTCCAATATTCCATGCCCTGCTGGCTGTCATCTTAGTTATTAATCTGTCGGCTTTAAATCGTGCCCCTGCTGGCTGTCATCTTAGTTAATAATCTGTCGGCTTTAGTGCGGTCTAAAAGTAACTTAGCGGATGTGGTGTAGCATATATGACCTAGTCCACATGCAGTGATGCCTCCTGATGAAACTGAAACTAAAACATGCCATGCTGGCATCTCCAGATTTCAAATGACACGGTTGTATTTCAAGGGAGCTTTTGTTCGTGCATACAAACTGCACATAAACACAAGCTGTGTGTTTGTGTGTGCATGTACACAGGCGCATGTGTGTGTGTGTGCACGCGTCCTGTTGTGTCCGATGTTGTGAGACAGTCTGTGTGGGGGTTGTGTGTTGGGGTGTGGGTGTGTGTCAATATGCATCCTTGTTTGCAGGTGCATGGTACTTATTGCTATATTGGTATTCATCTCCTTATTGGTTTCATTTATGTTTTTGTTTAAACTTTTATGTATATGTAAGCGCTTAAGGCTTATGATGTAGGATTAAGCGCCATAAATAATAATCATTGTTATTATCATTATTATACTCAATAGGTGGAAAGTGGCATGTACAGTCTACCCTCCCCTCACTCGTTGTCTCTTACATCCTTATGAGTATATGAGTATGGCAAAGGAAAAGAGATGAAACAATCTTTCGAGTGGAATAAAATCACAAGTTTTTTTGTTTTGCTCCCTTAAAATCCATACAGATGATACGAGTACTATCTGTTCCATCAGCAAGTTTTGTGAATCTTGCGTTACATGTCGAAGATGGGGTTTGGAATGGTCGCTAACATTTTGTGCAGAGTTTATTTCGGTCTAGGTGATGAAATAAAAATGGACTTGTATTCAACTACATATCTAGTGATTGCTTCAAATGTTTGCTCATCACAAAAAAATAACAACAAATAAAAAAAAACAAAAAAAAAAAAAAAAATACAAAAAAAAAACAACAAAAAAACACCAAACAACAAAAAGTGACTGTCATTGGTTCTATGTACAAGTGTGAAAAAATCTCATACATGTTCTTTTGCATACACACTAGGAAAGTGTTGGTGCAAAGTATTTGCATTATCCACATCTGTTAAAGGAATGTATCGATCAGCTCCCATGGATTAAATGGTTTATACCACTGTTTGTTTCAGGTTCAGTAGCAGTGTGTATGGAAGTTGCAAAAACGTGTTTTGTGCCAAAATAAACAGGTAGGCCTATCACGGCTTTTCCGCCCATTCTCAATAAGAATGGCACATGGGACTCAGCAAGAGTAAATTTTTTTTTTAGATTTTCCCTCCTAAAAGAGGCCTTTGAGAGATAAACTGACCATTACCATAGAAGAAAAACTGGGTGCCCCCATGCGTTGCCAAAAAATTCCCAAAAAAAAAAATATCTGAGGTTAAAAGGAGACATTCGGAAAGCACTGTGAAAAAAAATACTGAAGACATCCAGCTTCACACATGCACGTTACTTTCAGTAACGTAAATGTTGTGCTCTTTTAGATCTGTCGCAGCCAAGGAAAGTGAAAACAAAAGGTTTGTTAGATCTGACATACTCTTTGACGTCACTTACACTGATAAAGACGGTCAGGCCCTAAAGGTTAATCAAATTTCTAAGTAGATTGAGATACTTTTTAGACGTAGTCACCCCTTTGAAGTAACTATGAGAAGGAATAAAAGCCAATAATCCTACTTACTGTGAGCAGATGCTCTTTCTGAAAAATGGTGGGACTTGAAAGAGGTCACGTGAGCCTGCAGCAAGTGTTTCTCGGTTAGTTTGGTCAGTTTTGTAAAATGCGTGTCACGTACACGTTGGTAACGCCAATGTTGGGGCACCAGCATTTTATTGTATGGCAAAGGCTGAAACCAATCTGTGGCAATGTCAATATCTTTTCCTACTTTGCCTTGGTTTTCTCTTGTGCACAGCACAGCTGAAGAAGCTTTGATACTGGTCATTTTCCTGCTGAGAAAAATGGTAGTAACGTACCTGTTGCTGGTGGTGAACCACACACATTTTTCAGGTTAACTATCCTGTTGTGGTCTTTAGTAATGTCTCAGTTGAAAACCCATTATTTACCAAACTAGGGGGTTCAGTTTAACTGTCATTTAAGGACCTTTGTGGATTATTTCATTGAAATTGTAATGTGGTAGGGCTTCATGAACAACATGCCTACTTTTTTTCCTTTATCTTCGGGGAACAGATGGTTACTGGTCGATTTACTGGAGACAATGCTGCTCATGCATAAATGAAGAAGTGGAACATTAAAAAGGATGATTACTCGTCATTACAACGCATAGAAGCATATCATCAGTTCGATTTTGTATTTTTCTTCAGCTGCTGAAGCTGTGGGAACTCGGCGAGAATAGTCATGTGCATGTTGTTAGTTCCCCTCATGCACAGGAATAACGGTCCCACAGTTCATGCTTTTCTCATCTGTCAGACCTTTTTCCTAAAAACACTGCTCTTGCTCTACACTGAGCGGACTTATTTGAATGGAAACAAACCTTTAAACAGCATTAAGTGATATAAACCTTAGATTACAAGTCTACGCATTTTTTTGATACACATGTGAACTACGCAAAAAAAAAAAACAAAAAAAAAAAATGGAACGGAGATATGGGGCATGGGTATCTCCATCTCGAAACATACCCTAAATAACAATTCTCTGAGAATTTTGCTCGCTCTCTCTCTCTATATATATTATATATATATTATATATAAAAAAACCGGCTACATTATCAAATTGAATGGAATGAAGATGAGGCAGGGAAACAGTGAAAAACACATAAACATTAAAAAAGCAACTAGTAGGGCAGCTCTGTGTTAGGTTTTCTACGGGAGCAAAAGTTGCCCTACTTCTTTGCTGTTTATCGGCTATTATAACAAAAGATTTGGAGGCTTGTGTCCTCACGACTAGCGACGGTTTGAAGATGAAAACCGATTAAGAATAAACTATTCAGGAACTTAAACTTTGGCCAGCTGTGTCAGGTAGTTTGTGCAGCAGACGTCAAGAGCGCGTCCGTTATTGACAAGATGAGTGCCGCCGACAGCAAGTGCATTGACGTCACCCGTTTTACCAGCCCACCCTGTTAGCGCTAGCAAAGATGGACAGACGACCAACATCGATGTCAAAGAGGAGCCGATCGCCGTTGTTGCCGGTGGCAAGGTAATCGTTGTACAAGTACTACTAGTAAAGTTTCAGTTTCAGGTTTCAGTTTCATCAGGTAAGTGTGACTGCGTGCGGGCAAGTTCATATGTATGCTACACCACATCTGCTACGTTTTGAGACCGCACTGCGCACGATTTACAGATTACGAATAAATGAATTTAAACGTTAAGGCGAGGGTCTTTATGGACACGACTAAGAAGATGACGTATGACCTGAACGTTAGCCCAGCGTGCTGGTGAGATCTTGGGTGTCTTTGCCAGTATCTTTGTATGTGTGCGTTTGCATGTTGTGCGTGGCGCGTGTGCGCGCGCGCGTTGTGTGTGTGTGTGTGTGTGTGTGTGTGGGTGGTGTGTGTGTGTGTGGTGTGTTTGTGTATATGTGTGTGGGTGTATTTGCACATGCATCTTCACACAACCACACACACACACACACACACACACACACACACATACACACACACACACACACACACACACACACCACACACGCGTGGCGCATGCACGCACATTGCCACGTGTGCGCGCAGCGTGTATGTCACACACACAACACACACACACACACACACACTCTCTATCACACACACACACACACACACACACACATGTACATGCACTTTAGAAACACACAGACAGACACCTGTGCACATGCATGCACACACGCATGTACACACACACACACACATGAACACACACACACACACACACACACACAACACACACTCTCTCTCTCTCTCTCTCTCTCTTGTCTCCTCCCAACACACACACACACACATGTACATGCACATTTAGAAACACACACACAGACACATGTGCGCATGCATGCTCACACACATGTACACACACACACATACATGCACATGCACACACCACACACACACACACACACACACACACACACAAACACACACAAACATAAACACACACACACATGCACATATGCATCCTTTGAACACTCACAGTCAGACAAAAGCACAGATGCACACACACATGCATGCATATACACACACATACACAGACACTGCATATAATACACATTCAGGCATATACGCCATACATTTCATGCACACGCATGTATACACACACACACATACATGCACAAAACATGAACATGCATTTACATAGTTTAAATACTTATGAAAATGTTAATGAAGCTCATGCATGCTATATTTGCCATATTCCCCAAAACACGACATTTCAGACGGAAGAAACTGTAGGGCTAGCTTGACAGCAGAAGGTCTTCAGAGAAGAAACCCATCCCTCAGCCAAGAGTTTCGGCCCTGAACTCCTTACACTCTAAGGGGCCGGGCCGCATCCAGGTTATGAGTTCCAGATGCCCTTCTGCTTTTCCCCAAAAGGCACTGATAGAATACTATCTGTCAATTTAAGTTGTACATGTATGCACTGTCGCTGTGTTGTCTGTAATAAGTACGTTTACTGTCAACATGGATTGTAATTTGTATTGTCACAGCTTTTGGTGAATATGTTTTATGCACTGTGGAAAATACTTGTACTGTCACTGAAGGTCCTGGTGCCATACAACATTGGTATATAGAGTCGGTGCACAACAGAGGTATAGTGGCAGAATGACACCTGAAATAATGACTAGATTACTACTGTATGTCAGCTTGCACACTTTGCTTGTGTACTAATGAGTTGTTCTTCAGTGTTATATAATGTAAGTGTTTTAGTGTGTCGTGTGCCCCCAGTGTGTGTGTGTGTGTGTGTGTGTGGTGTGTGTGTGTGTTTGTGTGTGTGTGTGTGTGTGAGTGCATCCATATGTTTTATGACTCATGAACACAGAATTTTGTGTGGTGTGTGTGTGTGTGTGTGTGTGTGTGTGTGTGTGCTGCATATTTTTTTAGATGTTCGTCTGTTAAATCTCGTAAAGCGCCCTCTAGCCTACGTTGATAGGATGGGGGCGTTAAGGAAATTCTCCTCATGATTATTAGTATATCTGTTCTCTTGTACAGACACTGAACATCTTCAGTCGGCAGACCTCCCCAAATGGCTCAGCGCTCGACTGACCGTCTTGCTCTCTGCATGGTCAGGCATTCACATCTCAAAACTGGCAGGACATCGGCACTCTGCAGCTCCTGGCGTCTTGGGGCTACAGAGCGTGGGGTTGGACCTGCCAGGTGAGAGGCTTCTCCATCATGTTGGGCATAACTGAACGTAAGATTAGGTGGGTGCTCGCCAAGGTGGAGTAGTCCTCGTAGAATTATGTCTTCCGCCATACCATATGCAGTAATTCTGCATCAGGTGTATGTGAGTACATTTTTCAACATCCGTTCAAGGCCTCTCTGCATGAGAGGCCCAGGTGAATTACATTTCCAGGCCTCTCTGCATCGTGGAATCCATGGTGAATTACATTTCCAGGCTCTCTGCCATCGGAATACATGGTGTATTTACATGTGCGAGCCTCTTTGCATCAGAATCCATTGTGAATTACATGTCCAGGCCTCTCTGCATCAGAATTCAAGGTGAATTACAGGTCCAGCCTCTCTGCATAAGAATCCATGGTGTATTACCATTTCCATGGACCTCTCGGCTTCAGAATCCATGGTGTATTACATTTCCAGGCCTCTCGGCTTCAGAATCCATGGTGTATTACATTTCCAGGCCTCTCTGCATCAGAATCCATGGTGTGGATTACATTTCCAGGCCTCTCGGCTTCAGAATCCATGGTGGATTACCATTCTCAGGCCTCTCTTCCTCAGAATCCATGGTGGATTACATGTCCAGGCCTCTCTTCATCAGAATCCATAGTGGGATTACATGGTCCAGGCCTCTCTTCATCAGAATCCATGGTGGATTACAGTGTCCAGGCCTCTTCTTCATCAGAGTCCATAGTGGATTACATGCCCAGGCCTCTCTGCATCAGAACTCCATGGTTGGATTTCATGTCCAAGGCCTCTCTTCATCAGAGTCCATAGTGGATTTCATGTCCAGGCCTCTCTTCATCAGAATCCATGGTGGATTACATGCCCAGGCCTCTCTGCATCACAGAATCCATGGTGAAATACATGTCCAGGCCTCTCTGCATCAGAATCCATGGTGGATTACATGTCCTCGGCCTCTCTTCATCAGAATCCATGGTGGATTACATGTCCAGGCCTCTCTGCATCAGAATCCATGGTGGATTACATGGTCCAGGCCTCTCTTAATCAGAATCCATGGTGGATTACATGTCCAGGCCTCTCTGCATCAGAAATCCATGGTGGGAATTACAGGTCCAGGCCTCTGCTGGCATAGAATCCATGGTGGATTACATGTCCACTGGCCTCTCTCTTCATCAGAATCCATGGGTGTATTACATGTCCAGGCCTCTCTGCATCAGAATCCATGGTGAATATGACATGTCCAGGCCTCTCTGTATGTAGCATGAGCAATCATTTATTTTCATCCAGTTCAACGCAAGTGAGCGTTGAGTGAAAATGAGGCATCAGGAAGAAACTAGGAACTTATGCTTAGAACTGTGTATGAGTGGAATGCCTCTTGCAGTCATGTACTTCATCCATGGATGTTTTGTGCATGGAGGACTTTTCAGGATAGGTAACTCGACGCTACCGCTGCGCCGTGTCAACTGCTGAAAGAGAGTTTTTAACACTCCACATGAAGCAGCTGTCCCCTAGCCCGGGGCCCTACCAACATGTATCAAAGAAATCCCCACGTTGAGCTCACTCAGGCTGGCTCCATGACAAACCAATTATCGTCGTCAGTATGGGTGAGGTGGTGGGGAGGGGGGGGGCTTAGTAGGTGGCGGTGTCCTGCGTAATTTAGATTAGAGCAGGCGGACCACTGAACACCACCGAAAGTGACCGTCACCTTGCTCGGCAGTCAGTGGCAGTTCCTCCTCGGTGGGTTGCCTCTTTCTTGATGACTGCTTGACATTGACTGCTCCCTGTGGATAGCCAGTGTCGGTGGCTGCGGCTGTGGACCAGGGGTGTGTGCTGGAATGTGCGGGTGCCTGTTGGTTTGTGTGCATGTGCTGTGTGTGTGTGTGTGTGTTGGTGTGTGTGTGTGTGTGTGTGTGTGTGTGTTGTGTGTGTCCTGCGTACATTTTAGACATATATCTGTGAAAATGTGTAAGTTGCCCTTAGCCTGCGTTGCTAGAGGGGGTCGCTACAAGAAACCTGTGCCTCATTAGTATTATTATCATTTACTGATCCTTTGCCCAGGTTACGGGAAGAGCGTTGACGTGTCACTGGGCAGCGACCTCCGGGTGACTTCCTGCAGGCCCGGTGGAGAGGCCTCCGGAGAGAAGCCTGTCATCATCAGTCCCTCCATGAGCGGCGGGTTCTCGCTGCCCTACCCTGTTCGATCAGTCCCCAGCAGAGCACCCAGAGGGCCGCCGCCTAGCGTTCCCCCCCGTGGCGCCGGTCAGCACGGGCCTCTACAGGGAGAAGTACCCCCCCACAGCCAGGTGAGAGGTCTTGAGGCGCTGAGTCTGTCAGAGGGTGGGGTGGAAGGGAGGGTAGGAGAGTGGAGGGCGATTGAGTTTGTTGGTTAACTCCCTGGAATTCTTTCTCTCTTTTTTTTTTTTTTTGCTCACGCAGTGATCGGAAGATTTTTTGTGTGTGTGGAATGATCCATCTAGAACAGTGGTTGTTTTTTTTTGTGTGTTAATGGAATAGTTTTACCAAAACAACAAACCTAAACAAATTACTAAGAAAAGAAATGATTTGAGAATTGTTGATATTGTTGCCATGCCCCGAAAATAAAAAAACTCCCTGTTGAGAATTGATGGTGTGTCTGTAAGTGTGTGCGTGCGTGTGTGTGTGTGTGTGTGTGTGTGTGTGTGTGTGTGTGTGTTGGGTGTGTGTATGTGTGTGTGTGTGTGTGTGTGTGTGTGTGTGGTGTGATGCAGGCATAGAATGAAGAAGGGCAAGGGTGGTGGTTATAGGATTCATGGGTTCTTGACACCCCTTCCCCCTGTCTGTGTTATGAGAAATAGAAAATACAGTGCAAAGGGGCGGGGTTGGGGGGGGGGGGCGAGGATGCAGTCCATAATGAAAATTCATCTGTGTGTGTGTTGTGTGTGTGTGTTTTGTGTGTGTGTGTGTTGCGTGTGTGCTATGTGTGTGTGTGTGTGTGTGTGTGTGTGTGTAAGCTATGAAGTTTGTCGAGGTGGTTTCATGAACTACTTTGTCTGCTTTTTCACACAGAACACATGCTGATCCCACACCCCCCCCCTTCTCCGGCACACACATGCACAGACACACACTCACTCCTCTCCGCTCTCTCTCCTCTCTCTCTCTCGCCTCTCTCTCCTCTCACACACACACACACACACACACACACACACACACACACACACTGCACACGCACACCACACCAACAACACAAACACACACACAGCACAACACACACACCACACACACACACACACACACCCCACACACCACACACACACACACACTCTCATTCACACACACACACAACACACACACAACACAAACACAAACACACACACGACACACAGCTGCAAATCAAACGCACCGCATCACGCAAACACACACACACCTCTCACACTCTCATACACATTGCATGCACACACACACCACACACAACACACACACACTCACACACACGACACACACACACACATGACACTACACACACTCTCCTCATACACACACCACCACACACACACACAACACTACACACTCACACACACTACAAGACGTACACACTCCCTCTCTCTCCCTCTCTCTCTCTCTCTCTCACCCACACACACACCACACACACCACACACACACACTCTCAAACTCTCTCTCCACACACACAGTACACACACACTACAACCACCTCTCTCTGTCACACAGACCACACACACACACACACACACACACACAACACACACACACACACACACACACCACAGTCACAGTCACACACACACACACACACACGTTTGAAAGCATATCAGTTTTGTTTTCCCGTGGTCAGATTTCATTTCAAAATTAACAACACTAAACAGTCCTCACCAACCTGTTCCTTGTGGAAATATTTCAACCAGTTTTTTCATCTCGGAGCTCCTTCAGTAGGACATATCAGCGATCCATAATGGGTATCGACATCTTCTCTGTTTCATCATATTCATTCTTTCTGGCTCTAAATCATTTTAACGGCTCTGGTATATTTCCATTTGACAAGTCCCTTCCCAGTGACGTATGCCTCCGTCGCGCTGGAACTTCACGTTCTATGCTGTGTCGTTGTGTTCTGCAGCTTAGCGTGTAACATCCCTCTCCAAACTTTGGTTGTCGTGTTGAAAGTTTCGAAAACGTTTTACTTTCCTCAAAATACCACCAGCATAAACGGATGCAATATTCACGGCGCATAACGACTACCGGATGTAGACAGGTGACTCAGCTTGGGAAATAAGCGCTTACTTAGAGCTTTCCGACAGACGTCGGTCCATCTTTCTTCCATCAGCGGTGGTGTTGCTACTAAGCTGGGTGAACTGGAGTTCAGTGCACACGAACCACCACGGGTCGAACCCTGGTCATGTGACTGAACAATGAGGGTGTTGTACACCGATGGCAAGGTTTGTGTCTCTGCCCCGTTCCAGGTGGAGTGGGGGTTGTTGGCGGTAATATGGATAGCCCTCCTTCACCCCACGCTGAAACCATCTATTATCACGGTCGAGAACGCTGATGTTCTCACATTTCGAACTGATGTTGCTGGGCGTGTAGATGGGCGCCCTACTGATGATTATTCTCTTTTGTGTTCGGGTCAAGCGTTTTCAAAGTTTTTCTCTCAGTTTTCCCCCGACATAGTTTCTCTTCACAGTCGCGACAGTCTGTTTGGTTGATCACTCCAGACTTGTCCAGTTTTTGGGGTCAGTTTTTTTTGGCCTTGGGGGCGACCAGCTGGCTGCGGATGGTGTTGATGGGTTTGGGATATTCTTACATTTTCATTCAAAATTAGTGAACATCCGTGTGTTTCAAGTAGATGATTGCTCTTTCCCTCCAAACAACCTTCTTCATACAGAACAAAACCAGCGAGACTTCCTTTTTGTATAAAGAACACACCCTTTCCCACACTTTACTCTGCACTTGTTGAAAAAAAAAAAAATCCTTTAGATAATGTTTTTTTTTTTTCAGTGAAATCTTGTTGCTCTTCCGTACCGACCACAGTTACCCACCTTGATTGTGTACGGGTCCGACCGACGCCAGCCTGGGTTTCACCAGCCCTCAACGACCTGAAGTGTTTGCCCAAGGCGCAGATCGCCAAGATCCCTGACGCCGGCCACGCCTCTAACCCTGAACCGGCCCGGCTTCGTTGTTCCACAATGTCCTGGCAACCCGCTTTTCCTGTCCGATCTGCCCGCCTTAGTGGGAAGGCCTGGAGCCTGTCCGCTGCCAGGCGGCTTGCCGGTTGGAGCACAGTTCTTTACAAGCTTTTTTTTTTGTTTTGTTTTTGGTCTCTCCTCTCTTGGGGGATTTCCTTACAGCCCTGCTCATTCTCTCTCTCTCTTGGGGGATTTCCTTACAGCCCCTGTTCATTCTATCTCCCTAACACTCAGCCACACCAAAGGATGTTCTCAGGTCTGTTTCCCCCTTACCATTTGGCCGTATTTTGTACACAGGTTTGGTGAAAATCCCGATCAACACGACGAATTCACAAGGAAATGCATCGAAGAAAATTCTGGAGACAAAGTTTCTTAAGCGGTGCACCGCATTTGAACTTGTTGACCATAACTCTGGGCGGGGGGCTTTTGACCAAAGAGTGGACAACTCATGCTAAGCTTCTGCTTGCGAAATCGCGTTCTGCAGTGTGTCCGTTTTCTCTTCGACAACATGCCCCTGTACATGTCGAAAAACTGGGCGAGAGAGCATGAGCATGTGCCCAATGTATGCTGATGAATCATGTTTTGAAAGTAATTTTTGGTATCAGAAAGAACCTGCCTTAATACATAGTCCAGTGTAAGGTCAGGTGGTTCGTACTGGCAAGAAGCGTCTGCAGTGTGATGGCAGGTGAAAACAAATGAAGGTCCCCCCCCCCCCCCCCCCCAGCGCCCACCACGCCCCTGCCCTTGCCCTTCTGTCCTGCTTCTTCTACTACAGAAATTTGGGGAATTTTGTACACACTACTTGTAGAAAGAAAAAAAAAAACGCATGCTCACTCATTTTTTGTTGAGAAATGCACCAAAAGCAGTTTAGGGGTAACAGTCCGTTGTTCTGTTGCTGCTCTCCTCATTCCGATATTACAAGTCGGCGCTCTAACCCGCTGAGCTATTCCGGCCCCCCATTGTGTGCTGGACTTCTGATAACACTGCTTGGCTGCCTACGAACTGTCTGCTTGACATTTGCTGACACCACTCTCCGGGCCGGGCCACAAGTGGCTAGCGTGTGACTCGCAGTTTATTCTGACATCAACAGACAGCAAAAGAACACCCCTCCCCCCTCACCCCCCCCCCCCCCCCCCCCCCCCCCCCCCCCCCCCCCCCCCCCCCGGGTTTCCCCCCCCCTACCCCCTGGCAACGGAACTGGGCACGTTTTTTATTGGCCATGCTTGAACTCCTTTGGTTTGGGGCCTTGTGGCTGTGGTGACCTGTTTCTGGGCCCTTTTACCTACACCTTACCGCTTCTCGGCTTCACTTTGTGTCTGAAACTTCATCTGCCTGGGCAGTTTGGGTTTTGAAAAGGTTCTGGCTTCTCTTTGACGTGAGGGCTGAGGAGGGTTGGAGGAGTTTTTTTTTTTTTTGAGTGTGGCACGGGTGTTGGGTGGTTTGGGGGTGGGGTGGTGGGGGGAACATGGAATGGCTTTGCTCGCAGCTTCATTATATTTTACTCAGATTTTTTTTTTTTTTTTTTTGATGATTTTCCACTTGCGTATGCTTGTGTGCGCTGTAATCTGACATAGCTCGTTGTAAGAGCCAGAAATGATGCTGCCTTTTTAAAGAATTTTTTTTTTTTTTTTATTCATGCAATGGCAGAAGCAGGGCCATATATGGATTGCGTGCATGTGTAATTCTGGACATCCTTTCCCTGATCCGGAACGCTATTTGCATTTTTTAAAGGAAGTCTTTTTTTTTTCATTGCAAAAAAAGCAGCGGCCAGGGAAAAAAGCTGTTGTCCTTTCCTTTTTTTTTTTTTTTTTTTTTTTTTTTTTTTTTTTTTTTTTTGTTCTTTGCCTTTAGTTGATGCCTTGTCCTGGTGACTGGCAGAAAAGCAGCATCTCCTCTCCAATGTGTAAAGGTTCCTCCAGATTGGAGACAGAACATGAAATGTGGCAGGGGTATACACATAGATCATTGCAGGAGAGTAGAACCACATTGATCTTGCAGTAGACACACATGATCTACTGCAGTAGACCACATTGATCATGCAATAAAGTAGGCCACATTGGATCTTGTTTTTTTTCTTTCTTTTTTTTTTCCAGTTATGAATGGAAGAAATGAGTGCTTAATGTCTACCTGCCAGATTTAAAAAAAAAAAAAAAGGTTATTAGGAAGGGGTGGAGGTTCACCCTTGAAATATAATTTGTTCTGATGAGCTCGTCTCTCGAGTCAGATTTTACCAAAATTTTCCAAACACGTTATTGGGGATGGGGGAGGGGTTTGCTGGTTTTTTTTTGTTTGTTTGTTTGTTTGTTTTTTTTTTAAATCCGTTGTTGGCTGAATTTTTCTGCCCTCTGCATTGGAGATGGGACTATACTCTACAATGGTGTGAATGTGTGGTGTTAAAAAAAAAAGAAAACTACAGTTGATAATTTTCTGAATCTGGTCTCTCAGGATAAAACCTTGATTACTACTGCCGGCTGGTGTGGGACTGTGGCTGTTCATGTTGATTGTGTTCACAGCTGTTGCCCGGTCAATATGTGCTGACATGTGTCTGCCTTTTGTTGTATGTGTGTGTGTGTGGTGTGTGTGTGTGTGTGGGGGGGGGGGGGGGGCTGGAGGGGTGGGGGTGGGGGGGAACTCCTGGATTGCTATTGGCCGTCTGGCGCTGATTGCTGTCTGTTTTTTCAGCTGATATGCCGCAGCCATTGCCCAGAGACCCACCGTGAAAATAACCCATTTGTTCTTTTGTACCTGCATGTGTAATGTGGTGTGTGTGTGTGTTGTGTGTGGAGTACAGAGAGAAAAATAGTTTGCTGAACAATTAAGTAGTAGGGGGGAGACATAAGTGCATGGGGCTAACTATTTTCTTCCATCGTTACAGTAATGACTTGGCAAAGATTAAAAAAAAAAGAAAAAAATTGAATCTGTAGAAAATGGGAACTTAGAAATGAGAAAATATATTCTGAATATGAAAATATGCAAATGCTAGCATGATCGATTTCAAACTTTGACGCAATTCGTACACTTACATACTAGGACTAGTACTGGATAGTGGTAACGTATATGTCTAAGGTCTTTGTTTAGTTTTTGTATTATTTTCTACAATACCAAAGTTGTGTAAGATTGTGATTGTGCATTTCTTTTTCAGTTTTATGGTGCTGTTAAAGGCATTTTTGATGGAGATAAAAAAAAAAGTAAATGTTGATATTTAAGTTACATTTGTCATAAACAGTGTACATATTTAAATGAAGTTATGTACATTGTTTGTTTTGAAATCCTTATTTCTGTGGAAGTGAAAGGTCAGTTTAATTGTGAATAGTTTGTGTTTTGTGTGTGTGTGTGTATGTGTGCTTGTGTGTTTGTGTATGTGTGTGTGTGCGTGTGTTTGTGTGTGTGTGTGTGTGTATGTGTGTGTGTGTCCAGATGAGGTGCACAGGTATATGCTTTATTTTTTTTCTTTTCATTGGTTTACTGTCTGTTCATCTCACAACTCTTTTTAGAATAAAGGAGAGAAACATCAAAGAGGGAAAAAAAATTACCCCATGAGCACAGCTGAACCTGTTCGATTTTGGCCCCTTTGAGGTTTCAAGTTTAGTTGTTGTTGTCGTACCCTGGTTTAAAGACTCCAGGGATCATCCAAGCAGCTGAAGTACTTGACCACCATGGTACAAATGCATCAGCTGGGGATGAGAACATTACAGGCATGACCCGTTTTTGATTACCCCGCCACATGGGCAGCCACACTCCGACTTCGGTGGATTTTGGAGAATGATAATGTTATGCTAGGAGCTTGTCAAGACTGAAGACAAACCCTAACATAACTATGTTGAGCATGACAACATTTTTGATGTAGCCTTGGTGTTGTAGCCTATGTCAGTTGGCCTGACACAGCCCTAAGCCAATCAAGTTTTGATAAACAGACTACATTCTGGACAAAGTATTGTTATGACCTGAATGTATTGGGGACAGTCTCCATTCCACAAAAACTTTTTTGTTCAAATTGAATTCAATCACAGTTTCACAAAACAGAAGCTTGTTTTTGGCTGGAAGACATTCAGTCAGAAAGCTGTGACTTTGGAGACGTTTGAGATATTCGATTTTCCCCCTGATTGATTCTTTGATTGAAGTAATGGTCAGTATTCTACACAGTTTACCGAAGACATGTGGTCGTTAGAAAGTTGTTTTTGATCTTTGTTGAGCTCTGTTGCAAAGCCAGTATTTTAAAGAGTTGTGTGAATGAATGACTTGTTGAGTCGACTTCAACGCTGTGACAGCCCTGATACGGCCCTTTGCAGTTGGCTGGGCTATAAGCAACCTTACCCTTACCTGTTTAGTTGTAAAGCGATGTGACTGCCGACGGAGATCTAAACACATTTAAAAAAAAGTAATTATAGTACTCTTCCCAAACAACACAGACAAACGAATCGCAGACACAAAACACAATGTGTTTCGACCTGTTTATGTCTTCTTCAGGCCAGATACACAACACTCAGGACCACAAAAGTGAAGAACAAGCAATCACTTGCCTTTGTGGAATTCGCACACGGTGTGGGCTGAAAGCTGTAACTTCCTGCTCCTGTGTTGCTACATCACCCTGTCCCAGTGTGTTCTATGCCCCTGTGTTGCTACGTCACCCTGTCCCAGTGTGTCCTATGCCCCTGTGTTGATAATCACCCTGTCCCAGTGTGTCCTATGCCCCTGTGTTGATAATCACCCTGTCCCAGTGTGTTCTATGTCCCTGTGTTGATAATCACCCTATCCAGTGTGTCCTATGCCCCTGTGTTGATAATCACCCTATCCCAGTGTGTCCTATGTCCCTGTTTTTGCTACATCACCCTATCCCAGTGTGTCCATGTCCCTGTGTTGCTACATCACCCTAGCCCTGTGTGTCCTATGCTCCTATGTCCCTGTGTTGATAATCACCCTATCCCAGTGTGTCCTATGTCCCTGTGTTGATAATCACCCTGTCCCAGTGTCCCTATTTCCCTGTGTTATTGTGTCCCTATGTGTCCCCTGTGTTGCTACATCACCCTACCCCCCTGTCCCGTGTGTCCCTATGCTCCTGTGTGTTGATAATCATGCCCCCTGTCCCAGTGTGTCCTATGCCCCTGTGTTTGATAATCACCCTGTCCCAGTGTGTCCTATGTCCCTGTGTTGCTACATCACCCTACCCCAGTGTGTCCTATGCCCTGTGTTGATAATCACCCTGTCCCAGTGTGTCCTATGCCCCTGTGTTGTCCTCAACACCTGTCCCAGTGTGCCTATGTCCCCTGTGTTGCTACATCACCCTGTCCCAGTGTGTCCTATGCCCCTGTGTTGATAATCACCCTGTCCCAGTGTGTCCTATGTCCCTGTGTTGCTAATCACCCTATCCCAGTGTGTCCTATGTCCCTGTGTTGCTACATCACCCCACTCCCAGTGTGTCCTATGTCCCCTGTGTTGCTACATCACCCTACCCCAGTGTGTTCCTATGTCCCTGTGTTTCCTACATCACCCTATACCCCAGTGTGTCCTATGTCCCGTGTGTTGCTACATCACCCTACCCTCCCCAGTGTGTCCTATGTCCCTGTCCCTATGTTGCTACATCACCCTATCCCCAGTGTGTCTATGTCCCTGTGTTTGCTACATCACCCTACCCCAGTGTGTCCTATGTCCCTGTGTTGCTACATCACCCTATCCCAGTGTGTCCTATGTCCCCTGTGTTGCTGTTCACCCTAGTCCCAGTGTTGTCCTATGTCCCTGTGTTGCTACATCACCCTACCCCAGTGTGTCCTATGTCCCTGTGTTGCTACATCACCCTAGTATGTCCCCAGTGTGTTCTATGCCCCTGTGTTGCTACATCACCCTACACCCCAGTGTGTCCTATGTCCCTGTGTTGCTACATCACCCTATCCCAGTGTGTCCTATGTCCCTGTGTTGCTACATCACCCCTATCCCAGTGTGTCCTATGCCCCTGTGTTGATAATCACCCCTATCCCAGTGTGTCCTATGTCCCCTGTGTTGCTACATCACCCTACCCCAGTGTGTCCTATGCCCCTGTGTTGCTACATCACCCTATCCCAGTGTGTCCTATGCCCCTGTGTTGCTACATCACCCTATCCCCGTGTGTCCCTATGCCCCTGTGTTGCTACATCACCCTGTCCCAGTGTGTCCTATGCCCCTGTGTTGATAATCACCCTGTCCCAGTGTGTCCTATGCCCCTGTGTTGATAATCACCCTGTCCCAGTGTGTTCTATGTCCCTGTGTTTGATAATCCCCTATCCCAGTGTGTCCTATGCCCCTGTGTTGATATCAACCCTATCCCAGTGTGTCCTATGTCCCTGTTTTGCTACATCACCCTATCCCCAGTGTGTCCTATGTCCCTGTGTGTTACATCACCCTAGCCCTGTGTGTCCTATGCTCCTGTGTTGATAATCACCCTATCCCAGTGTGTCCTATGTCCCTGTGTTGATAATCACCCCTGTCCCAGTGTGTCCTATGTGCCCCTGTGTTGCAACATCACCCCTACCCCAGTGTGTCCTATGCTCCTGTGTTGATAATCACCCTGTCCCAGTGTGTCCTATGTCCCCTGTGTTGATAATCACCCTGTCCCAGTGTGTCCTATGCCCCTGTGTTGCTACATCACCCTACCCCAGTGTGTCCTATGCCCCTGTGTTGATAATCACCCTGTCCCAGTGTGTCCTATGCCCCTGTGTTGATAATCACCCTGTCCCAGTGTGTCCTATGCCCCTGTGTTGATAATCACCCTGTCCCAGTGTGTCCTATGCCCCTGTGTTGATAATCACCCTGTCCCAGTGTGTCCTATGTCCCTGTGTTGCTACATCACCCTATCCCAGTGTGTCCTATGCCCCTGTGTTGCTACATCACCCTACCCCAGTGTGTCCTGTGTCCCTGTGTTGCTACATCACCCTATCCCAGTGTGTCCTATGTCCCTGTGTTGCTACATCACCCTATCCCAGTGTGTCCTATGTCCCTGTGTTGCTACATCACCCTACCCCAGTGTGTCCTATGTCCCTGTGTTGCTACATCACCCTACCCCAGTGTGTCCTATGTCCCTGTGTTGCTACATCACCCTACCCCAGTGTGTTCTATGTCCCTGTGTTGCTACATCACCCTACCCCAGTGTGTCCTATGTCCCTGTGTTGCTACATCACCCTATCCCAGTGTGTTCTATGCCCCTGTGGTTGCTACATCACCCTACCCCAGTGTGTCCTATGTCCCTGTGTTTGCTACATCTAACCCCTATCCCAGTGTGTCCTATGTCCCTGTGTTGCTACATCACCCTATCCCAGTGTGTCCTATGCCCCTGTGTTGATAATCACCCTATCCCAGTGTGTCCTATGTCCCTGTGTTGCTAAATCACCCTACCCCCAGTGTGTCCTATGCCCCTGTGTTGCTACATCACCCTATCCCAGTGTGTCCTATGCCCCTGTGTTGCTACATCACCCTATCCCAGTGTGTCCTATGCCCCTGTGTTGCTACATCACCCTGTCCCAGTGTGTTCTATGCCCATCTTGTGGCGAATTCAACAAAGACAGAGATGGTGGTGGTTGCTCGTTCTTCGTTTTGGTTGTCCCGAGTGTTGTTCATCTTGCCTGAAGAAGACGTAAGGCATCGAAACGCGTTGTGTTTTGTCTTGTGATTCGTTTGTCCATGTTGTTTTGGTGGAGACATCATAATTACGTTCTTAAATTTGTTGAGCTTGTTAATCTCTCTCTCCCACTCTATTCTCAACCCTCCCCAAAGGCAAAGTCATTGTGTATGAGACTGGCAAAATACTGAAATGATTTTCCCTCTTTCTATACGAAGGACCGCATATCCAGTACTTATGTTTACAGCCTTTGTATACTAAGGGCCGCATATGCGATCCAAAGCTTTGGAATTTTTTCTCCGAAGTGAGCGAACCTGTTGTACGAAACTACTTGTCACAGGTAGCTCCTGCATACTAAATTAGAGGGCAGGCATACTGGTACTTAGGCTTTGCAAGATTAATGCTCGCCTGCAGACGCTTTTCACACCACGTCCACCAGCTCGGTTTGGCTTAACGTGGCAACTTGGCATCGTCTGCTACTTGTCAAGCAAACGTGGTGAAAGAAAACACTGCCAATTGCTGTTACAATGTGACTGAGCCCTTCAATTGTTGCAAACAGCCGAATGATTTCAGGGTATCAAACCATTTAATAACATTTTTTTGTTCATAGGCATGTACCACCTCTAATTTTACATGACACGCAAAATCTCATTTTCTTTGTTATGCATACTGTATTACCAAATAATAGAAAAAATAACTTTGCTATATTTGTTTGTGGTTCCTCACAACCATTTATAAAACATAACTAGAAAAAAAAAAAAAGAAATCAGTAGCCTGTGTTTTATTCTTTTTTTTTTCAAATAATTTTTTTTTTTGAAAATGTATATAGAATTGGTCAGTTTCTGGGGGGGGGGGGGGGTGGAGGGGGGGGACCGTAAGGGGAGATAATCGCTGGTACAGAATGAGTTCAAGTGTCGGCAGCGATGCCATCCTTCATCCTTGATATCTCTTCACAGAATCAGCGCTGCTTTCTCCTGATTCTGTGAGGTGGCATGTCAAGTTTCTAAATGTAATCAAAGAGCACAGTGTTGTTCTACTGTGCAGGTTTTTCATGGTACGACCCAGGAAGTACTGCAGGTAAGGTAAGGTAATGTGGCTTACAGCCAAGCCCACCGCGAAGGGCCCTATCAGGGCTGTCACCGCGCTGGAAGTCAACTCACAAGTCATTTAAATAAAAAAAAAAAAAAAAAAAAAATCCTCGTTCACACAACCCCAGTATTATAGTGACGTCATTTGTCATTGTGCATGCGACTGTGGCAAAAATGCTGAAATGATTTGAAATGGTGCTGACTTTGTATTTCTGTTTGAAGGGAAAACAAAATGGTGCATTTTCTTCCACCTGCAAGTGCTTGCACCCATCCTATGTCATATTAGCATGAAGTGATCATTGATTTCTGAATGGTGACAGTGTGTACTTCTTCTATAGAAAAATTGGTGGTTGTCCTCTTCTGTAGGATATGGGAGCGTGTACACCCATATTCCTTTATTTGGTAGCTAGCTGTTTCTGTAAGATTTGCTGGTTTTCCCAGTTAAGTCCTTAGCAAACTCCGCTCCGTCCCAGAGTTGAGTTTCCTATGGGCTTAGTTGGGAAGAGCGGATATTGATGAATGAGGATGAGGATAATGAAGACAATACTATCGAGTTCCATTCTGGTCTGAGATTGTGAGACATGGCTGTACTCTCCTGCTTATTTTCATGATCTATCCTGCAGCAAACCCAGCCCAAGAGGTACAGACACCTGCAGTGTTGGTCAGAAAATTAGAGCAACACGCTGAGCCGCACCCTTAAGTGGACAAAACTCAATAGTGTGAAGTCACAAAATGACAGGCATACCTGCTTTCAACAAATTACTGCCTATCTCACCCGCTGCAATGGTGAAAGTGGGTTAGCGTCGCAGGCTCCGGCTGGGAGGTTGAGGTTTCATTGCCATCAGAGTCATGTGGGATTTTTCTGTCCTGACTGGCTCCTACCCAGAGTTGAGTTTGCTGCGGGCTCAGTTGGGAAGACTGGGACCACACAGCCGAGTTTCATCCACTAATGGATGCGCTCTGAGTGGTAGCTCAAATTTCTGACCAACACTGCAGGTGTCTTATCTCTCAGCTGTTTGTTCATGGGTTTGGGAACAATTTTCTTTTTTTCATGCATTTCACAGTTTCAGTGGAAATTCTTGTTAAAAAAAAAAAAAAACAACAGCTGGGGAGGCATAAACCTGGAATGAATTGTTCAACGTATCTGAATGCTTTGCAAGTATCGAGCAAGGGGCTTTTTTGTGTTATCACTTCTGTCATTACTGGTTTATATTTTTTGGATTTATTAAGAAACCGTATAAGCAGAGTACTCCTGCACAAGAAGTGTGAATGTTGTTATTTTGTCTGTTGGTGTGTATTTGGTGTTGGTTCCTCTTTACAAGATTACACAACAACTATTCAGAACCTCATTCAACCCTATTGCCCAACATTGTTCTCTGCCATTGAAATGTCATTTCACCCTGAGCCAGAATAAGCAGGCCAGGTGAGAGCAGCTTGTTGACGTCCAACTGTTTATACCAGCTCCTGAACAGACACTGCTCACGAAGGTAGGTGGAATCAACTCCAGTACTTCTCCTCTTTATGTTCCGCATCACCAAAT
>JADBJO010024808.1:0-5000 GCA_016801955.1 Conus betulinus
AAAGAAAATCCCTACCTGAAGACATCACAGAAGAAAGGTGAAGTTGGAGAGAGACAGGCAACATTCCTTCTTCCACGCAGCTACGCACACAAAGAGGCGCACAAGTCATACGGTTAACAGCCAGGCTGACAGGGAGAAGTGTAAAGGGGATAAGAGGTGGCCACTGCAGTTGACACAGAGGATTGGACCTATAACACACACCGCCCTTCCCCTTGAACTTTTGTTTTAGCAGAAGTCACAACATTTTCCCCCTCCGTGACATTCCTGACTGTGACCAAATTTCGGACACTTAAAACAACATAACGGCGATGGCACATACAGGGGGGACATTGACCTACCAACACTCTCACTTCGATAGACAGAGGCAAGAATTATCTGCTTGTAAAAAAAAGTAGCTATAATGTCTGTCTGATGGAATACATTGTTGACCTTCACACAAAGCACGACCCACTTGCAAAGTCAGCAAAGACTTTTATTTCTGCCTCAGTAGCACCCCTGAGGTGTCTGCATTGGATACATTCTATGGAGCAATTCCGGGGTAGGTCTTATGCTGAGAAACCCTGCATGGACAGTCCCCAGGCTTGGCTGATTTAATCACCAGTTCCCATTGACTCTTGAATTCACTTTCAGCCAGAAAACCTCACTCCACTTCTCAGCTTTTTTTGGCACTTTACTGGTCTCCAGAATGTCCCTTTAGCCCGTTGGCGATCACAAAGAAGATCATATCAGAGAGTGAATGATGTCCATTGGTGCCTTCGTAGATACGCTGGATGACCCAACATCCTGGAATGTTTCCAATGTCTGGTTTCGTGTTCTTCTTTTCATCTGTGATGTTTCCTGTCCGTGTAGATTAATTTTTAGGGGGGTACCAGTGTAGGCTCAGTGATGGCAGAGAAAGAGTGGTCTTCCCAGGAGGGCTGCTTTGCTGAGGACAGGATTATGGATGACCATTCACATGGCGTCCCTCCGCCTGGAACCGTCCTGCTTGAACCCAGACAGTGTACTGTCGGCACTGATTAACGTACAGTGTCGTCTGTGCCATTGCCAAAGAAATCAAACGTGGAATGACGGATTTCTTGCAGCATACTCGTGGACATGAAGATAATGAGTATGAAGACTATTGGTCCCATTTGGTCTCGTCCCTGTCCCTTGACCCCAACCTGACGGGGAACATCAGTGTAAACCATGTTAATCATGCACCAGCTAACATATAGAAGATAGCAGAGTAAAGGACGACAACGTAGCGGTCGAAAACAAGTACAACACCCGCATACACCTCAAGCGCCTCATCTTTATCAAGCTTGCAAACATCTGTGTGAGGGTCTCTCTCTCTCTCTCTCTCTCTCTCTCTCTCTCTCTCTCTCTCTCTCTCTCTCTCTCTCACACACACACACACACACACACACACACACACACACACAACACACACACACACACACACACACCACACACGGATGCATGCAGGCACACGCGCACTCACATACGCACGCACGCACCCTCTCCCCTTCCCCTCCTCCATTTCCACCAGCAAACAACTAAATTTTCCCGTGAACATACAGGGAAACAGACGAGCAAATGGCACGGACGCGCACGCGCGGGCGCGCGCGCGCACGCTCACACACACACACACACACACACACACACACACACACACACACACACACACACACACAACACACACTCACGGACACACACACAATACCAGCTGCCATCATCATGTCCATAAACTTTTCTTTTTTCACAGGAAGGAAAAATTCGCAATAAATCCTGCCCAGCTCACCCCGTGCTAGAAAAAAAAAAATGTACTTGTCCAGACAGCGTCACGTGTATTGTGGCATGTCGTCATCAAGTATCAGCTACACATCAGGGATCTCCACCGAAATCAGGATAGTTATGCCTTCTCTACTGGAATAAGCTCTGAGACTTTATGAGATCCCAGGAGCAGAGACATGCTAATAACATTCTATTATTTTTTTTTTTTTTGCCTACGTAAAGAAAGTTCAAGAGTGAGGTATAGCTCGCGGGACATTCTTTTTACCTTCCCTCTGTACAAAGGCTTGCTTTGTAATGCATTCAGTTACATACTGAATATCTCTGGACGTTGCTTAATTAAGTATAACTGCCGGAAGGCACACACACCCGCAGACACACACACACCACACACACACACACACACACACGCACACACACACCACACACACACACACACGCATGCACGCACGCAACGCACATATACACGCACGCATGCACATACGCACAAACATATACACACACGCACATACACACACACGCACGCACACATGCATGCATGCACGCACACACACACACACACACACACACGCGCGCGCGCGCCGCGCGCGCGCGCGCATACACACACACACACACATACGCTCGCACGCTCACCCATACGCAGGCATATGTATGTATATAGCTGCAGAGAGAGAGAGAGAGAGAGAGAGAGAGAGAGAGAGAGAGAGAGGAGAGAGAGAGAGAGAGAGAGAGAGAGAGAGGAGAGAGGAAGAGAGAGAGAGAGAGAGAGAGAAAAGGTACTGTTACAATTGCATGGATTCGAAGCAGTATTGTATTCAGAACCTATCTTCGGATTGTCATATTGAGGGGAAAAGATTGCTTCTGTTTTTATGATACATTCTCTTAGCATTGGAATACATTTTTAGCAGGGTGTTAACTAAAGAGACACATATGTTGAAAATGCCTCCGTGGCACAGGCTCTGGATTGTGTACCGTATCTTTGAGATATCGCGCTGGAAGGCATACGATCAAGAACAGCTTCTGAGATGTAAAACACAGACACAGCTGGGATTATTACTGTTCACGTACTACGAACGCATTTCAGCACAGTTTCCATTCACACAGGAAAAAAAAGAGAGAGGCAGCAACATCCTTCATTGCCATACATTGTGTATATGTTAGACACAGAACCTGTAACACATTCTGTTTAATCTCTTGAGTTTTCATTCGGACGCAAATGGTATAATACATTTTCTGTGGCCCCTTTAATACAGAGGCTGCGTATGCATATTTGACAAATACTTGTTGAAGTACCGTGTTCTACCATAATTAAAGTTTTTTTTTTTTAAATTCTACAATGTGCCATAAATTTCCTTGGATATATTTCTCCACATTGATTAAGTGATATTGAATATGCATTCAAAAAAAAAAAAAAAAGAAGACGGGAACCTAAAATGTACGCTGAAATCGTCTAAGTAGGCTACAGCATAAAAGAACTATAGTGAGCGGTTTTCGTTTATCCCCAAAGATATCAGTAGTAGATAGATTCCTCCTGATAATTCAGATTTCCTTCTTAATTAATCTCAAGAAGGATGTACAGAACTGTAGAGAATCCTCCAAATGTTCATACTGCATATTCTGTTATTTGCTTGTGGGAAACAACATTAAAATTCAAGAGAAACCATATCAATAACATTTTAATGTGAAATGATTCTTCGCTCGTGCTGCATCTCAATACCAGCAAACATGCAAGAAGGGAAGGTGTAAAGTCATTTTTCGTCAATGCATACTACAAAATTCTTTCTTGAATTTTCGCCGAATAGATCTCCTTTAGTCATGATATACAGCAGACATTAATTAAAAAAGATCACCTAAACGGTATTCCCAGACGGGTTTTAGCAGAAGAACGGCGATGGAAAAAAAAAAACGTGGATACCCAGAGGAAGAGAACAGGGGCAGCGAGTGACAGAGAGAGAGAGAGAGAGAGAGAGAGAGAGAGAGAGAGAAGAGAGAGAGAGAGAGAGAGAGAGGAGAGAGAGAGAATGGCCGAGGAAAAACGATGAGAGGATTGTAACAGGATGGCAGAAGTGGTGAGTACTGGAAAGCTGGATCTCTCCTTAGCACCCCGTAATGAAGGAGCAAAACGGAATACCTTCTGGCAAATAATCCCCTCCCCCCGTCCTCCTTCTCCCCCCCCCCCCCCCCCCCCCCCCCTCAGCATCTGTTATGGAAATATGTGAAAGCTACCCTCTGAGAGAGGGAGAGAGTGGGATAGAGACAGAGACAGACAGAGACAGGGACAGAGACAGAGACAGAGAGAGAGAGAGAGAGAGAGAGAGAGAGACGGGGGGGGGGGGGGGGGGAGAGTCTGAGACAGAGACACAGACACAGAGAGAGAAAATAGGGATATAGTCACACACACACACACACACACACACACACACACACACACACACCACACACACACACACGCACGCCACGCACGCACGCATACACGGCACGCACGCACGCACGCACACACACACACACACACACACACCACACACTCACACACACACACACACATACAGAGAGAGAGAGGGAGGAGAGGAGGAGGGAGGTGGCTTTTCACCTTTAAAATCCATTTATACAGAGTTCGTAGAGTACGCGTGCTGTTAGAATGGACAGAGGCACCTAAATTTTTTTTTTTTTTAAAGTGCAAAAAATCAATCTGAAATAGGCTGGAACTGGTTGCTGCTCCTTGTGTATGGTGCATACGACGCACTCTTTTCCTGGAATATCATCGAATTACAGCTAGAAAATTGTATATGCCTGCACAGGAGAATACTTCTGTGGCTAAATGTGTGTGCAGATAAACAGGTAAAAGTGTGTGGTGTGTGTGTGTGTGTGTGTGTGTGTGTGTGTGTGTGTGTGTGTGTGTGTGTGTGTGTGTGTGTGTGTGTGTGCGTGACTATTCTTGTAAATCAAATGTTTTTTTCCGTACGTTTCTTAGTCTTAACTATCAAACAACGTTTGTTGGAGGAAGGGCGGGATTAAAAGAAAACATAATCTAGCAATGCATCTTGGATAAAATACAATCCGTTATATGGTCATCGCGTATTAAAAACCGTTCAGTCAATGATAGATAAGGCTGGGTTATTTGTTGCGAAATTATGCATTGTATTCCCTGTAAAAAAAAAAAAAAAGACAAAAAGAAACAAAACAAAACAAAACAAACAACAACAACAAACAAACAACACAAAACCCCTCAT
>JADBJO010024809.1:5000-24648 GCA_016801955.1 Conus betulinus
AGAGAGAGAGAAGGAGAGAGAGAGAGAGAGAGGGGGGGAAACAGAAACAACTATAAGAAAGAGATAAAGAACGACAAGAAAAAAAGATGAAGAACGACAAGAAAAGATACAGAACGACAAGAAAATCTAAAAAGATCACAGTTTGGAGAGAGAGAAAAAAAAACTACAGAAAGAGATGGAAGAAAATAAAAGAAAAATAGAGTTTGAGAAAAAAAAAAAAAAAAACTACAGACAGAGAGAGAGGATAAGGAACAGCAGTTTAAGCTGAGACAAATTGAATTAGAGACTGGTGTGGAATTAAAAAATTACAGGCATTGAGAGAACCTCCACCACCTCCACCGGTCGGTTCCGCGAGTACATTTCATCCGAAGTCAACATACATCCCGAAGTTGCCGCCGTTCGAAGAAAAAACCGACGACATTGACAATTTTTTTTTCGGTTCGAGAACACGCTACATCTTGTGGTTGGCCGAAGGAGAAATGGACATTGTTTATCGCATCGCTGTTTAAGGGAAGCGCTTTGGCACTATACCACACCCTCGCAGCAAAAGAAGGGTTGACTTGGGACCAATGAAAAGAAGAACACTTAAAGAAGTTTCAGTGTTCAGCTGACCGTTTTCGTGAGCGTTTCCGATCAGTTCGTCCTGACAAGGGAGAATCATTTCAGTTTTTTTGTTTGTGATGGGAATGACTCATGTTTAGACAGATGGATAAAGTTCACAAAGACGAATAAGACTTTCGAATCACTGCGACATTTGCTGCTTCGAGAGCAACTTTTTCAGAGCGTCAGCAAAGATTTGGCCACTTTTCTTAAAGGAAGCCAGTTCAATAACGTTGACGAAATGTGTCAGATGGCGGATCAGTACTGTATTGCTCATCCAGATAAAGGTGTTGTCCGCAAGGGAGATGCGTCCCTTTCCGAGTCTCACGCGGCATTTCAAATACATTCTGGACAAGGAAGCTATAGAAGAGGAAATCGCGCTTCATTCCAAGGTCCTCACGGTTACACGTCTTTTTGGCAACAGACAACGACCTTTCCGCGGTCAGCGCCATGTCGGTTCTGGCGATTTCCGTCAGTACCAATGCTCACCACCGGAAAGATCTATTCCTTTCCGAGGGCGTGGTGAACAACAACCGCGCAGACCCTTTGGTCCAGTTCGTGGACAAGGTCGAGGTTCACAGACTAACAGGAACCAAGTGTCTGCCAACCAGACCATGCGTATTTTTGTCAGGGCAAATTCCGTTTAAAATGGGGCTGTTCTTTCAAAGGAAGTGAAGCAAAGACTGGATTTGTTTCCACTGGATGTGAAGAAGTTCTTGTTTTGGCGCCAGATCAGTCCACTGATGGTCTTCTTTTGGAAGATTGTGCCATTAATGGTTTACAAGGTTCCGTTTTGCGAGATACAGACTGCACCACAGCTGGTGTAAGGAAATCTTTTGTTCTACCGGACCAGTATCTTGACAGTGTTCAGAGATGCAGATTGTTTGGTGGAAAAATTGAAACTTTTCCACTTGCAAAAATGTCCGTAGATACACCATACTACTCCGGGTCGCTTACCGCCTGTGTTATTGAGAATCCAGTTTGTGATTTGGTTTTGGGAAATCTACCAGGTGTCGCGACAGTAATGGTGGGGCTGGAGGATCTTTCGTTCCTTGTCTCATCAGTACAAGATCAAAAGTTGTAGAGCGGGGAAAACCAACAAAACCACTCAAGGTTTCAAAACTGGATGAACTAAAAGTTACGCCAGACATTTTGAGAAGCGACGAGACACTGACGACTATAATTTACTGCAAAGCAGACCGTTTCTGACATACCAAGGGACAAGCCGACGTACATACTGGACTCTGACATCCTCTACAGGCATGTACCTGGACAAGACAACAGATTGTGGTTCCCAAAGTAAAAATGGCAAATGCTGAAAAAAGTATTCTATGTAAACATGCTAAAAAAGTATGTTGAACGTACAAATGTTGCCATTAAACGAGTCAATTGAATGGATATGTCCAGCGTCTGGAACAGATGTGGCTGTTACAGAAATTATCGGTTTTGATTTTGTACCTGATGTCATATACAGAGACAGAGCAAAGACTGTGCAAACAACAAATGTGGGATTGTTAACATCTACCAGTATAGATGATTCTGTACCTCTGCCCACTCTTTCTGTCAAGGGAGAAACTTATCGTGATGTTGTTTTGTGTGATGATTTATCTTTGGTTCAGAAAGAACAATGGAAGGTATTTGAAGGACTTTCAGGATGTCCTGACTGATACCCCAGGGACAGTGACATCAACTGAACCCCATACTATTCAGTTGAGTACGGAAAACCCAGTCCCAAAAAAGCAGGTTGTCGAAAGAGAGATTCAAGTTATGCTCGGGTTGAAGGTTATAGAGACCGTGCTCATCACCATACAGCTCACCAGTTGTATTGGTGCACAAACCTGATGGCTCGGTGCGGTTTTGCATCGATTACCGGAAGTTAAACAAAATCACTGTTTGATGAAGAACCTGTCCCAGACATTGAGGAACTTCTTTGTCAACTGTCAGAAGGAAAATATTTTGTCAAAATAGATTTAACTAAAGGGTATTGGAAAATCCCGATGGCTGAGCAGCAGACAAAAAAAAAAAACAGCTTTTCAGACACCTTTTGGGCTGTTTCAATGGACGAAAATGCCATTTGGATTACAAAACGCCCCAGCTTCTTTTGCCAGAATGATGCGCGCACTAAAACTTCATGAGTGTGGAGCAGTGAGTTTTTGTTGGACGACATTTTGCTTGCTGCAACGTCATGGAATGATCTTCTGGATAACTTGAGAGCTGTTTTTTGTAAACTCCGGAATTTTGGTCTCACGGCTAGACCATCCAAAACTCGTGCTATATTCCATACTCTTGAGTTTTGGGGTCATGTCATTTCTGTTGGGAAAATGACACCAGAGGAAAAAAAATAGAAAAGATCTTGGCCTTGAAGAGACCCACTACAAAGAAACAGATAAGATCACTCCTTGGACTGTCGTCCTATTACAGAAGATGTGTACCGCACTTTGCCTCACTGACAGCCCCTTTGAGTGACTTAACAAAAGGAACAAAGAACAGCAGTATCGCCTGGTCAGATGAGTGCCAGAAAGCTCTGGAATGTGTTCAATACATTCTTAATTCATTCCCTGTGCTGCTTTTGCTCTCTCTTTCAGAGGATTTTGTTTTTGAGAACTGATGCTATCTCCAAAGGCATGGGAGCTTAACTCTTGCAAGAAAAGAATGGGATGTCACACCCTGTGCAATATGCAAGTAAAAAGTTCTCTAACACACAAGTCAAATACTCAACAATTGAGAGGGAGTGTCCTGCCATTGTATGGGCTTGTGAGAAATTTGCCAAATTCCTTACTGGAAGACAGTTTCGGTTATAAACCGACCACAGGCCATTGACGTTTATGCAGTCGTCCAAGACCAAAAACAGCAGGCTATTAAGACGGGCTTTGTCATTGCAGGAGTTCAAGTTTGACATTGAGCCATTACCTGGAACTCGAAATGTCATGGCAGATTTTCTGTCCCGTGCGTGAGTGCACAGTGTCCTTCGTGCAGCTGTAACTGCATAAAAAAGGAAAGACTGCTTCTGCTGTTTGTTTCATTGTGGACAGACTTTATTATTCTGCTGTTTGTTTTCATTGTGGACAGACTTTATTGACATTTTGGCAGTGTTATGGCTGCTACTGTCAATCTGAATTGATAAGTAGTTGTAACTGATCTTTATTCCAAAAGTGCATATGTATTGGCATTGGAGTCTCATGGTAGGATGCTACTTTGAGAATGTGTGCAGAATACTTCATTTGATGTGTTACAAGTGGTTTTTTTTTTCACGTCGGTCCATTGTGAAGAATGAAAAAAAAAGTGTTTAACTTTCGAGTGGACTGCTACATTCTATATTCATGCTTGAAGAAAGAATTTTCACTTGGCAATCTTTTCTCATCAAGTGAATCATGAGGAAATTCTCATTTTGTGACTATTTTGGGACATATGTTCATGTGAGAAACCGGCAAGAAAAAAATGTGTTTACATTTTGGTATATATATATATATAAACATGATTGGTATTTGGAATGATCAGTTTCATTATATGTTCTTTGTGCCTGTGTAACTTCTGATTTGTGATGGAGTATAAATTTGCTTTTTTAAAAAAAAAAAAAAAAAAAAAACTGTTTTTACATTTTTGTTTCAAACTAAGATTTTGAAATGTGGTTTTGGATCTGTATAATGTTCATAAAGGGTACTTCTATGTATTGATGGAAACTCTTGTATGATGAAAAATTGATGATTGATGGCTGAGGTTCTATATTAACTAGGTATGTATGTGTATTTATAAAAAATTCTTGGCGAAAGTTTTTGGGGGGGAGGGGGGGGGGGGGGGGGGGGGGGGGGGGGGGGTCATGTGATGTAGCCTCACATGGTGACATGTGATGTTCCGTCGCGTACGTCCTTATTTGATATAAAGCATTTCCCCAGGTAGGGAAGAGAAAAAGGCAAAAGAAAGGACAATTTAATAAGATAAATGGCCTGACCAGTGTGATCAGTGTAGCTATGGCTATAGACGTAGGTGATTATTGGTTGAATGGACGGACGTTGTCCATTGGTCAAGTAACCAAGGGCTGGTAATGCGTAGAGTTAGATGAGTACTCACTGAATATGTACTCAGGAAGAGCGCAGGAAGGAAAAATAAAGTATAGAAAGGAGATGGCTTGGGGACACTGACCAGACAGGGAATTGCAGAACGAGATTCACCTGCAATCTACCATTACCGGGTAAGGTACAGACAGATGGGTAGAGAAGATAGAGAGAGTTAAGAACAGGGGGGAAAAAGGGAAAAGAATTTATCATTATTTCAGATTTTCAAATAGATTATTTACACGGGCTTTATTCGTGTTTCAGCCCTTCCGGTGCTGTGGCAGCACCAGCAATGGTACAAGCAACTGTGGCAGTTGCATAACAAGTATTTGGGACTGCAGTGCTGTGGCAGCACCTAATTGCGAAGAGGACGACGACTGTCGCAGTCGTGAAAGAATTTAAAGAGTTTGTCATGTTTTAATTGTCCCCCTGGGTCGGAACTCAGATGACATTCCTATATTTTAAGCCATCTTTTGATTCTTCTATGGAAAATGTATACATTGTTTCTCCAGTGAGGAGGAGAAACCGTTAAAAGATGTATCTGTGAACTACTATGTATAAAGAGATGGAATTTGGTCCCAGCTAGTGGATCTGTGGAATGATTGTACCTCAACTGGACAGGAGGAATGAAGATCATTGTGGTAAAACAAATATGTTGTTGATGTTGGAAAAAAAAATGGTTATTGTTTAGTAAACTATTACCCGGAGAGGAGGGAGGGAAGAAGAGTTATTGTAGTGCGCCTTCTGGTTGTTTGGAGAGACTGCGTCTGCACGGGGGTGAATGCTGAGCTGAGTGTGTGTATGCATTTGTGCTCAGTGTGACAGTAGCCGACAGAAACAGAGCAGTAACTGGCTATCTGTATATGTTGCCAAGGGAGACACAGCTGTGACTGGGTGTCCGCATATGTTGCCAAGGGAGACAATTATACATATTGTTCAAACACCCCAGTGCCCCTTATGGAGGGATATAGTCCAGTACAAAACTACTTGCTGAAACACTTACAGAAAAAAAATAAAAGAAGATTAATTTCAGTTACTCATTCAGAAGACCACCAGCTGATATTCGCTGGTGTTTTAAGATATATGTATGGTCACACGTCACAGAACGTCGGACCAATAGCGTATTCGATTTATAAGTTTAAAATCAACGCTTCTGAAACAAGTTTTCTAAAATTTTAGCTGCATTTGTAGCGAAAAAAAAATCAAATGACGGAAAAAAATCACGGAAAAGCATCAAATGACGGGGGGAAAAAATATCAAATGACGGAAAAAAATATCAAATAACGGAAAAAAAAAAAAAACATGAAAAAAACATATCAATATCAAATGATCACACCCTTTTCCTTTGTCGGCATTTGAAATGATCTTTATCTGCTGTCACTGTCTTCATTAAATAGGGGTTTTAAAGAAACCAGTTGTAATTTGTCACATTTCATCGGTACTGACACGAAACCCTGTTATCCGTTTCCTGTAATGTGTTCTGCCGTTTAACATTTGTCAACAAGGGTGTGTTAATTTGGTATTGAGTATTCCCTTTGATCATTTTCTTGCCACTCCCTTCATCTCCACACAGACACATTCACCTTTCTTTCCTCATATCATGTAACGTGAATAGACATTGGAATGAAGGACACACACACACACACACACACACACACACACACACACACACACACACACACACACACACCCCTTGTCCTCTATCTTCCCTATCCCACACCTGGCCAGAATGCTTTATGGCCATGGCACGACAGACACGGGACGACAGCTGTAGTGCTGACCCGCATGGCTAATGCTGATGCCAGGAGGGGGTCAGGACAACCGCCATTTGTGATGGGCGTGGTTTATGACCATGGCATGACAGAATCAGGACAACAGAACTACATCTGACCGGAGTAGTGTATGGTCCTAGTAGTTCACTGTGTGACTCACTGCAAGAAGGTGCGCACAATGCAGTCTCCCCTCCTGCCACAGGTCATCACTGTGCCAGTGGAAACCATCATTTGCTCATTTGCTTTATGTCCATACTTACTTCGTCGTTTGTTACAAACATATTTGAAGCGATCATTTGCTCATTTACTATATCTCCATACTTACTTCATCATTCGTTATAAACATATTTGAAGCGATCATTTGTTCATTTACTATATCGCCATACTTACGTCATCGTTTGTTACAAACAAATTTGAAGCGATCATTTCTTCGTTTCATCTACTTTATCTCCATGCCTTCTTTATCGTTCATCATAAACGTATACCGAGCGATCATTTGTTCATTTACTTTATTTCCATGTTTACTGCGTCTTTCTTTATAAACATATACTCAGCGATCAACGGCATGCTTTCCAAGGTTCGTGTTTATGCAAGAATGATGTGTTGAAGTGTATATATGCAAGAATGATGTGTTGAAGTGTATATATGCAAGAATGATGTGTTGATATATATATATATATATATATATATATATATATATATATATATATATATATATATATAGAGAGAGAGAGAGAGAGAGAGAGAGAGAGGAGAGAGAGAGAGAGAGAGAGAGAGAAAATGATGTGTTGAAGTGTATATATACACGAATGAGGTGTTGAAGTGTATATATGCAAGAATGATGCGTTGAAGTGTATATATACAAGAATGATGTGTTGAACTGTACATATGATACAATAATAATACTATATAATATAATAATAATATATATAATGAGGTGTGAAGTGTATATATGCAAGAATGATGCTTTGAAGTGTATATATACAAGAATGATGCTTTGAAGTGTATATATACAAGAATGATGTGTTGAAGTGTATATATACAAGAATAATGTGTTGAACTGTAAATATGCAAGAATGATGTGTTGAACTATATATATATATATATATATATATATATATATATATATATATATATATATATATATATATATATATATATATATATATATATATATATATATATATATAATGATGCGTTGAAGTGTATATATACAAGAATGATGCGTTGAACTGTATGTGAATGTGCTTCCTCCGTCCACCTCCCACACCCACCTGTCCTCCCCCCAACCCCCACCTGTCCTCCTCTCCCGATCACTTAAATTCTGCAGCCCCAGCCTCCGAGGCGCCCTCCACCCCACCCCCCACCCTCCACCCTCCCCCTTCCCCCCTCCCCACAGACGTAGCAAAGAGGAGACTGACCTATTTACTTCCCACTTCGATCCAGCCAGCTAAAGAACGTCCGTCCCGTTGGGTATCGATCAGGTCACAACTATGGCTTTCTTTCTCGCCTCTGGCGCTTTCTTCAGCTTTTCAGCTCGAAAACCGGGTGGAGGGGGGGGGGAGGGGGGTATCCTGACCATGCTGTATGTCAAGAGGACTACTTCGTGAACCTGTGTCTCACATGGTGCACGTTGTATGTAAAAAAGAGAAAAAGGATTTATTTTCGAAAGCCAGAACAATCAAATCAGACAACCAACAAAACCACGCGAGCAGAGCGGAAAATAGTGTGTGTGTGTGTGTGTGTGTGGGGGGGGGGGTCTGGGGATGTATGGGGTGGGATGAGGTGGGGTGGGATGGGGGGGGGGGGAGACTGACGGTCTGGATAGATAGTGAAATCTGTGTTGGTTGGTCAGTGACACTAACGGAGCCACACGGGGGCAATTGTGCAACAGGTAATTGCTGAGAGAGGCCATGTCGGGAAGTTTGCACACATCCAAAGAAAAGACATACTTCATGAGGGAAATGGGGTAGGGGTGGGGGTAATTTTAGGCAGATGCATAAGCATGTAAAGAAAAGACATGTTTTGTGGGGAGGCAATCCCGTGGAAGTGTCCAAAAAAACAACTAAGAAAAGACATGCTTTGTGAGGGGGGCACACTGAAGAGAATGGCCGGGAGTGTGCGAAAAAAGAAAGACACGTACTTGTGCGGGGCATTTCCAGGGAAGTGTACGAACAAAGAAAGACACGTACTTTGTGTGAGCCTTTTCCAGGGGAGTGTACGAACAAAGAAAGACACGTACTTTGTGTGAGCCATTTCCAGGGGGTGTACGAACAAAAAGAAAGACACGTACTTTGTGTGAGCCATTTCCAGGGGAGTGTACGAACAAAGAAAGACACGTACTTTGTGTGAGCCATTTCCAGGGGAGTGTACGAACAAAGAAAGAGACGTACTTTGTGAGGAAAACAATCTCAGGGGGAGTGTGCAAAAATTAAAATTAAAAAAAAACGCGCTTTAAGAAAGGAGCAATTCTAGGGACGTATACCAACATGCAAAGAATACATGCATTTTATGAAGGGGTCATTAAACACACACACACACACACAACACACACACACACACACACACACCACACACACACACACACACACATATATATATATATATATATATATATATATATATATATATATATATATAACACGTACGTTGTGAGAGAGACGGGGGGCGAGGGGGGGGGGGGGGGTACTGCCAGGGAAATGTAGGAACATACAAAGATAAGCCGTATTCGGTGAGGGGTAATTTTGGAGTAGTGTTCAACATGGACAGGTGTGTGTCCAGTCTGTCTTGCTGCTGTTGTCGTCCTGGTGGTCCGCTCTGTCCTTGGTGACCCTGTCCATTGGTGGACTCTTCCTTCGACTTTCCTCTCTGGCTGTCCTGGCTGTCTTGATGGTCCTGGCTGTCCTGTTGGTCCTGGCTGTCCTGTTGGTCCTGGCTGTCCTGATGGTCCTGGCTGTCCTGATGGTCCTGGCTGTCCTGATGGTCCTGGCTGTCCTGTTGGTCCTGGCTGTCGCCGCTGTATGGACCGTTGATTTCCTCTCTGGCTGTCCTGTTGGTCCTGGCTGCCCTGTTGGTCCTGGCTGCCCTGTTGGTCCTGGTTGTCACTGCTGTATGACTGTTGATTTCCTCTCTCGGGCTGTCCTGTTGGTCCTGGCTGTCGCCGCTGTATGGACCGTTGATTTCCTCTCTGGCTGTCCTGTTGGTCCTGGTTGTCGCCGCTGTGTGGACAGTTGCTGACCTGGGAGCGGTCATGGCTGCTTTTTCGTCGTTCGCGCTGTCCTGCAGTGATCGGAGGACAGTTCAGTGTGTCAGTGGGCTGTCTGTCCCTCTGTGTCAGCCTGTCTGTCCTGTTCGTGGGTCTGTCCCTTTTTTCCCTGTCTGTCCCCACTGTTACTTTGACCGTCCGTTTTTCGGTCTCTCATTCTTGTCTGTATTGCAAGTCTCTCCGTCCGTCGCACGTGCTCTGATCATTGACTTCGTGTGTGTGTGTGTGTGTGTGTGTGTGTGTGTGTGTGTGTGTGTGTGTGTGTGTGTGTGTGTGTGTGTGTGTACCCACATCGTTGTGTGTGTGTGTGTGTGTGTGTGTGTGTGTGTGTGTGTGTGTGTGTGTGCGTGTGTATGTGTGTGTGTGCCCACATCGTTGTGTGTGTGTGCGTGTGTGTGTGTGTGTGTGTGTGTGTGTGTGTGTGTGTGTGTGTGTGTGTGTGTGTGTGTGATCGTGCTTCAGGACAAATGTGAATTTGTAAGAGTAAAATTTGTGTGTGCTTGTTACTGGAATGTTGGTGCGTTTTCTGTTTGTTTAACTGTGGAATTGTTTAGATGTGTATCTTATTTTGGCTGTACTTACACAGAGAGAGGGAGAATGAGTCTGTGATGAAGACGTGGGATGGCAGTTCAGAGATCCTGACACTTGGTGCCAGTCCCCAGTTGTTACCTCTGTAGAATGGTTAATCTATCAACCTACCTATATTTTAATATCTCAAAAACATTTTGTTTTGTTTTGCTTTGGAATATTGGCACACTGAGCAATTGGAGTCAAGGTGTTACCTTGTTCAGTTTTCAGCAGCAAACATCGATTTCGCAGTGTGGTGGGCTGTAGGCATTAGGAAGGTACCACAGTTCCCAGTGATATTCCTCCCTGATGCGGCTAAGGGGCTGGGCGCGTGGGGAGAGCGTGAAGGTATTAGAAGCTCTTGTGTGGTAAATAAAGTTTTCGATTCAGTGCGACTGTCTGTGCCGGTAGGTGCTGGGATGACTGTCTGTGCCATTAGGTGCTGGGATGACTGTCTGGCCATTAGGTGCTGGGATGACTGTCTGTGCCATTAGGTGCTGGGGTGACTGTCTGTGCCATTAGGTGCTGGGATGACTGTCTGTGCCATTAGGTGCTGGGGTGACTGTCTGTGCCATTAGGTGCTGGGGTGACTGTCTGTGCCATTAGGTGCTGTGATCAGGTATGCTGTGGTGGACCCTGAGGCAAGAGGCTTCCACAGGCAGGGAGACATCTCATAGAGTAGACCCTGAGACATGGGCTTCCAGAGGCAGGGAGACATCTCATAGAGTAGACCCTGAGGCAAGAGGCTTCCAGAGGCAGGGAGACATCTCATAGAGTAGACCCTGAGACATGGGGCTTCCAGAGGCAGGGAGACATCTCGTAGAGTAGACCCTGAGACAAGAGGCTTCCACAGGCAGGGAGACATCTCATAGAGTAGACCCCGAGACAAGAGGATACCAGAGGCAGGGAGACATCTCGTAGAGTAGACCCCGAGACAAGAGACTTCCAGAGGCAGGGAGACATCATGTAGAGTAGACCCCGAGACAAGAGGCTTCCAGAGGCAGGGAGACATCTCGTAGAGTAGACCCGAGACAAGAGACTTCCAGAGGCAGGGAGACATCTCGTAGAGTAGACCCCGAGACAAGAGACTTCCAGAGGCAGGGAGACATCTCGTAGAGTAGACCCCGAGACAAGAGGCTTCCAGAGGCAGGGAGACATCATGTAGAGTAGACCCCGAGACAAGAGACTTCCAGAGGCTGGGAGACATCTCGTAGAGTAGACCCTGAGATAAAGGGCCACAGGCAGGGAGACAACTTGTAGAGTACACCCTGAGATAAAGGGCTACAGGCAGGGGGCATCTTGTAGAGTAGACCCTGAGATAAAGGGCTACAGGCAGGGGGAAATCTTGTAGAGTAGACCCTGAGATAAAGGGCTACAGGCAGGGAGACAACTCAAACAGTAGACCCTGAAATAAAAGGCTGCAGGCAGGGAGACAACTCATACTGTAGACCCTGAGACAGTTGACCACCAGGGCTCATGTCAGGTTTGTCACCCCTGTGTATTTTACACCTAAAAATACACATACAGACACACATAGACATACGCACACACACAGAGGCACACATAGACATACGCAGACACACACAGACACACACAGACACACAGACGCAGACACACACACACACACACACACACACACACACACACACACACACACACACACACACACACAGAGGGGAGAGAGAGAGAGAGAGAGAGAGAGAGAGGAGAGGAGAGAGAGAGAGAGAGAGAGAGAGAGAGAGATGAGAGAGAGAGAGAGAGAGAATTGTACAACTGGCAGCGTTGCTTGGAAATCTCTCATAAATGAATTCTTATATCACAGGAACAACATGTCTGTCCTTCAGGAACTCGCCCCCACCAGGTGGAAAACCAGTGGACAGTGTTTCAGCGGATTCTGCCGCTCAGTGTTTATGCCTGACATTACACACGCATGACACCATCACCGTAAAACATATGTGTCAAAAAATGTTGGGACTGTGTTGCCAGAACGTGTGTGTGTGTGTGTGTGTGTGTGTGTGTGTGTGTGTGTGTGTGTGTGTGTGTGTGTGTGTGAGAGAGAGAGAGAGAGAGAGAGAGGGAGAGGGGGGACGGGGGTTGGGTGGGTGGGGTGATGGGGGGGGGGGGGGGGGCATGTGATCTACGTTATCGCCATTTCTAATCGTGATGATTGTAAAACTTACAGCGCATGCCATGAATCGATGCAAGAGAGAATTGGAAACGCACTCCGTGGACAGTCGGTGAGGTGTTGTCAAGCTACTGCTTGAGATGAGGCCGTGAAATGGTTTTTATGGCCCCGAGGTGACACCATTTTTCTTCTTTTAAATCAGCCTCCAAAATGCAGCCCCGCTTTTGATCTGTTATTTCACTGTCTGTATGCACTGTATAATATGCTTTGTCTGTATGCACTGTAATGTTCTTTGTCTGTTACACTGTAATATGCTCTGTCTGTATGCACTGTAATATGTTCTGTCTGTATGCACTGTAATGTGCTTTGGCTGTATCCACTATAAAGTGCTTTGTCTGTGTGTGCTTTAATATGTGTTGTGATGCTTAGTTCGCTGTGGGATTTAACGTGGCATGGTAGAGCGTTTTAATTTTCGCCCTTTTTATTTGTCAAGTTAGTGTGGCAATACTGAAAGAAGCTAGCACAACAGTTTCCATTCTGATATCGGGGAGACAGACGGGCTTCCATGTGTGAACTCTGTCATGAGTCATTCAAGGCCCCGTTCATGATTGCAGAGCCGTGCGTTCCTAAAGAAGTTAGAGAGGAGACTTTTTTTTTTTTTTTTTTTTCCGTGTACGCAAGCTGATACTCCTGCGGACACTTCCTGTATAAACAGGCAAAGATTAATCCCATCTGACCAGCAAAGGGAGTGGAGGTTTGTGTGTATGACCGCTTTTTATCCTGCCATTAAGGCAGCCATACTTCAATTTCGGGAAAGGTACATGCTTTGTGTAACGTGTCATCAATACCAACGGCCAAACTGGCCATCTCTTCCGAAAGTTGGTGATGGGGTTTTACGTGTGTGCAAGAAGTTATGATGCGTGCGTTTCACACACGGAAACCTTGGTTTATAGTCTCATTCGAAGGACTTTATGGGAAATGGAGTCAGAACCAATGTTAAATCCGAGGGAAAATCCCCCTGTACCGAAACGGCCCGGCGGAGATTCGAACCCGCAACCTCAAGATTACGAGTCGTGCGCTCTACCACTGGGCTATTCCGGCCCCCAGAGAGGAGACTGATTCAGCTCTACTTCGGCAGTCAGTATCTGATGCAGCTTTGAATGGCGCATTTTCAGACTTGCATTTCATGTTTCGTAGCTTTTTCAACAAGAACTTACCAGCGCTAGAAGTTCTCCCACATGTGCTACATCAATTTGTATCAGAAATTCACCAAGGTTAACTGCCATGCATTTCGTGTCTGTTCACTCACAGTTTCAGAAAATGTAGTCTCTCGCCTTCGTTGATAAACAATATATGTTATTCTGATTCCAACGCAGCTTTTTCCTTTTTCATTTTAATGCAAGCATTTTTTCTGGATCTGAATCCGTTCTTTTAATGAATAATGTTTCTTTCTGGGCAAAAAAAAGAACAACTTATCATACGGTACGTATTCTTTTATCCTCTCCAGTTCTTTTTGATACAGCGTTGTTTGGTGGTATGATTTACACTATGTAGCCGTGTTACGTCTCTTTCTCCACATGTAGCCATCAACTGTATGTTAGTTTTGAACTACAAGTTCACATCTGTTGCCGAGATATACCGGGGCGACATAGACGTTTGATGACAGGTCAGTGTATGAAATTCGTATACAAGCTGGCACTGCCACACTGGGTCCCATGCTTTATTTACATCCAGATTATCTGAGGGACGACTTGGACCTTATTGTTTCCTCACTGCAGTGTGCAGCTCTCTTCAGATGTGACTGACTGCTACAGATGTGTTGACATGTGACTGCTACAGATGTGTTTATATGTGACTGCTACAGATGTGTTGACATGTGACTGCTACAGATGTGTTCAGATGTGACTGCTACAGATGTGTTCATATGTGACTGCCACAGATGTGTTTATATGTGACTGCTACAGATATGCTGTTTGGATGTCAATCATTCTCTGATCTCATTTCTGAATGTGTACACTTGATTGTTTCTATACAAGTGCCTTTTTATTCACCATCGGACAAGCATTGTTTAAAACTTTGGAGAAGGAAAATGATCACATTTTTTCTGGGATTTTAAGCACTTGGTTAGATTTCCTAATAGAGCGCATTTCACCTGTTATTGATTGTGTTGAGAGGAAAGGGGGTGTGTGATTGAGGGGGTGTTATCAATGTCATTAGCACTACTCTGACGACTCTCTGCTGCAAGGCTACCTACGAGTTTCTTTCTACAGTGTGTCACCTCTTACTGCTTCGGTTTTAGGGGTGTGTCGATGTTATTAGTACTATTCAGTGTGTCACCTCTTTATTGTGTCTGTTTTGAGGGGTGTATCGATGTAATTAGTCTTATTTATTGTGTCACCTCTTATTGTTTGTTTGTTTGTTTATTTGTTTGTTGGGGGGTGGAGGTATCAACAATGTAATCACTATTATTTTTTGCGGAGAGAGCAGCATTTCACCCTGCTCTTTCAGTCGAGTTGATGGTGGAGTCGGTCAGTCAATCAGTCAGTGCAGTTGATGGTGGAGTCAGTCAGTCAGTCAGTGCAGTTGATGGTGGAGTCAGTCAGTCAGTCAGTCAGAGCAGTTGACGGTGGAGTCGGTCAGTCAGTCAGTGCAGTTCATGGTGGAGTCAGTCAGTGCAGTTGATGGTGGAGTCAGTCAGTCAGTCAGTGCAGTTGATGGTGGAGTCAGTCAGTCAGTCAGTGCAGTTGATGTGGTGGAGTCAGTCAGTCAGTGCAGTTGATGGTGGGAGTCAGTCAATCAGTCAGTGCAGTTGATGGTGGAGTCAGTCAGTCAGTGCAGTTGATGGTGGAGTCAGTCAGTCAGTGCAGTTGATGGTGGAGTCAGTCAGTCAGTGTCAGTGCAGTTGATGGTGGAGTCGGTCAGTCAGTCAGTGCAGTTGATGGTGGAGTCAGTCAGTCAGTGCAGTTGATGGTGGAGTCAGTCAGTCAGTGCAGTTGATGGTGGAGTCAGTCAGTCAGTCAGTGCAGTTGATGGTGGAGTCCGTCAGTCAGTCAGTGCAGTTGATGTGGAGACAGTCAGTCAGTGCAGTTGATGGTGGAGTCAGTCAGTCATTGCAGTTGACGGTGGAGTCAGTCAGTCAGTCAGTGCAGTTGATGGTGGAGTCGGTCAGTCAGTCAGTGCAGTTGATGGTGGAGTCGGTCAGTCAGTCAGTCAGTACAGTTGATGGTGGAGTCAGTCAGTCAGTCAGTGCAGTTGATGGTGGAGTCGGTCAGTCAGTCAGTGCAGTTGATGGTGGAGTCAGTCAGTCAGTCAGTGCAGTTGATGGTGGAGTCAGTCAGTCAGTGCAGTTGATGGTGGAGTCGGTCAGTCAGTCAGTGCAGTTGACGGTGGAGTCGGTCAGTCAGTCACTGCAGTTGATGGTGGAGTCGGTCAGTCAGTGCAGTTCATGGTGGAGTCAGTCAGTCAGTGCAGTTGGTGGAGTGGTCAGTCAGTGCAGTTGATGGTGGAGTCAGTCAGTCAGTCAGTCAGCAGTGCAGTTGATGGTGGAGTCAGTCAGTCAGTGCAGTTGATGGTGGAGTCGGTCAGTCAGTCAGTCAGTGCAGTTGATGGTGGAGTCAGTCAGTCAGTCAGTGCAGTTCAGTCAGTGTGCAGTGAGTCGGTCAGTCAGTGAGTGCAGTTGATGGTCGAGTCGGTCAGTCAGTGCAGTTGATGGTGGAGTCAGTCAGTCAGTGCAGTTGATGGTGGAGAGTCAGTCAGTCAGTGCAGTTGATGGTGGAGTCGGTCAGTCAGTCAGTCAGTCAGTGCAGTTGATGGTGGAGTCAGTCAGTCAGTCAGTGCAGTTGATGGTGGAGTCAGTCAGTCAGTCAGTGCAGTTGATGGTGGAGTCAGTCAGTCAGTCAGTGCAGTTGACGGTGAGTCGGTCAGTCAGTCAGTGCAGTTGATGGTGGAGTCGGTCAGTCAGTGCAGTTGATGGTGGAGTCGGTCAGTCAGTCAGTGCAGTTGATGGTGGAGTCAGTCAGTCAATCAGTGCAGTTGACGGTGGAGTCGGTCAGTCAGTCAGTGCAGTTGACGGTGGAGTCGGTCAGTCAGTCAGTGCAGTTGATGGTGGAGTCAGTCAGTCAGTCAGTCAGCAGTTGACGGTGAAGTCGGTCAGTCAGTCAGTGCAGTTGATGGTGGAGTCGGTCAGTCAGTGCAGTTGATGGTAGAGTCGGTCAGTCAGTCAGTGCAGTTGACGGTGGAGTCGGTCAGTCAGTCAGTGCAGTTGACGGTGGAGTCGGTCAGTCAGTCAGTGCAGTTGATGGTGGTGGAGTCGGTCAGTCAGTCAGTGCAGTTGAAGGTGGAGTCGGTCAGTCAGTCAGTGCAGTTGACGGTGGAGTCGGTCAGTCAGTCAGTCAGTGCAGTTGACGGTGGAGTCGGTCAGTCAATCAGTGTAGTTGATGGTGGAGTCGGTCAGTCAGCAGTTGACGGTGGAGTCAGTCAGTCAGTCAGTCAATGCAGTTGACGGTGGAGTCGGTCAGTCAGTCAGACAGTGCAGTTGATGTGGAGTCAGTCAGTCAGTCAGTGCAGTTGATGGTGGAGTCGGTCAGTCAGTCAGTCAGTGCAGTTGATGGTGGAGTCAGTCAGTCAGTGCAGTTGATGGTGGAGTCGGTCAGTCAGTCAGTGCAGTTGATGATGGAGTCGGTCAGTCAGTGCAGTTGATGGCGGAGTCGGTCAGTCAGTCAGTGCAGTTGATGGTGGAGCCGGTCAGTCAGTGCAGTTGATGGTGGAGTCAGTCAGTTCAGTGCAGTTGATGGTTGAGTCGGTCAGTCAGTCGTGTGCGTTTGATGGTGGAGTCAGTCAGTCCAGTCAGTCAGTGTCAGTGCAGTTGATGGTGGAGTCAGTCAGTCAGTGCAGTTGATGGTGGAGTCGGTCAGTCAGTCAGTGCAGTGATGGTGGAGTCGGTCAGTCAGTCAGTGCAGTTGATGGTGGAGTCGGTCAGTCAGTCAGTGCAGTGATGGTGGAGTCAGTCAGTCAGTCAGTGCAGTCAGTTGATGGTGGAGTCGGTCAGTCAGTCAGTCAGTGCAGTTGATGGTGGAGTCAGTCAGTCAGTCAGTGCAGTTGATGGTGGAGTCAGTGCAGTCAGTCAGTCAGTCAGCAGTTGATGGTGGAGTCAGTCAGTCAGTCAGTGCAGTTTATGGTGGAGTCAGTCAGTCAGTCAGTGCAGTTGATGGTGGAGTCGGTCAGTCAGTCAGTGCAGTTGACGGTGGAGTCGGTCAGTCAGTCAGTCAGTGCAGTTGACGGTGGAGTCGGTCAGTCAGTCAGTGTCAGTTGATGGTGGAGTCGGTCAGTCAGAGCAGTTGACGGTGGAGTCAGTCAGTCAGTCAGTGCAGTTGATGGTGGAGTCAGTCAGTCAGTTCAGTCAGTCAGTCAGTCAGTCAGTGTCAGTTGAGTCAGTCGGTCAGTCAGTCAGTGCAGTTGATGGTGGTCAGTCAGTCAGTCAGTCAGTCAGTGCAGTTGATGGTGGAGTCGGTCAGTCAGTCAGTGCAGTTGATGGTGGAGTCGGGTCAGTCAGTCAGTCAGTGCAGTTGATGGTGGAGTCGGTCAGTCAGTCAGTCAGTGCAGTTGATGGTGGAGTCGGTCAGTCAGTCAGTCAGTGCAGTTGACGGTGGAGTCAGTCAGTCAGTCAGTCAGTGCAGTTGATGGTGGAGTCGGTCAGTCAGTCAGTCAGTGCAGTTGATGGTGGAGTCAGTCAGTCAGTCAGTGCAGTTGATGGTGGAGTCGGTCAGTCAGTGCAGTTGATGGTGGGGTCGGTCAGTCAGTCAGTCAGTGCAGTTGATGGTGGAGAGTCGGTCAGTCAGTCAGTGCAGTTGATGGTGGAGTCAGTCAGTCAGTCAGTGCAGTTGATGGTGGAGTCAGTCAGTCAGTGCAGTTGATGGTGGAGTCAGTCAGTCAGTGCAGTTGAGGTGGAGTCAGTCAGTCAGTCAGTGCAGTTGATGGTGGAGTCGGTCAGTCAGTCAGTGCAGTTGACGGTGGAGTCGGTCAGTCAGTCAGTGCAGTGACGGTGGAGTCGGTCAGTCAGTCAGTGCAGTTGATGGTGGAGTCGGTCAGTCAGTGCAGTTGACGGTGGAGTCGGTCATTTAGTCAGTTCAGTTGAGGTCAGTCAGTCAGTCAGGTCAGTCAGTCAGTGCAGTTGACGGTGGGGTCAGTCAGTCAGTCAGTGCAGTTGATGGTGGAGTCGGTCAGTCAGTCAGTGCAGTTGATGGTGGAGTCAGTCAGTCAGTCAGTCAGTCAGTGCAGTTGACGGTGGAGTCGGTCAGTCAGTGCAGTTGACGGTGGAGTCGGTCAGTCAGTCAGTGCAGTTGACGGTGGAGTCGGTCAGTCAGTCAGTGCAGTTGACGTTGGAGTCGGTCAGTCAGTGCAGTTGATGGTGAGTCAGTCAGTCAGTCAGTCATCGGTCAGTCAGTCAGTCAGTGCAGTTGAGTCAGTCAGTCAGTCAGTCAGTCAGTCAGTCAGGTCAGTCAGTGTCAGTTGATGGTGGAGTCGGTCAGTCAGTCAGTTTGAGTCAGTCAGTCAGTGCAGTTGATGGTGGAGTCAGTCAGTCAGTGCAGTTGATGGTGGAGTCGTCAGTCAGTCAGTCAGTGCAGTTGACGGTGGAGTCGGTCAGTCAGTCAGTGCAGTTGACGGTGGAGTCAGTCAGTCAGTCAGTTCAGTGGAGTCAGTCAGTCAGTGCAGTGGAGTCAGTCAGTCAGTCAGTGCAGTTGATGGTGGAGTCAGTCAGTCAGTCAGTCAGTGCAGTTGATGGTGGAGTGATGGTCAGTCAGTCAGTCAGTCAGTGCAGTTGATGGTGGAGTCGGTCAGTCAGTCAGTCAGTCAGTCAGTCAGTCAGTGCAGTGGTGGAGTGGAGTCGGTCAGTCAGTCAGTGCAGTTGATGGTGGAGTCAGTCAGTCAGTCAGTCAGTTGATGGTGGAGTCGGTCAGTCAGTCAGTCAGTGCAGTTGATGGTGGGAGTCAGTCAGTCAGTCAGTCAGTGCAGTTGATGGTGGAGTCAGTCAGTCAGTCAGTCAGTGCAGTTGATGGTGGAGTCGTCGTCAGTCAGTCAGTGCAGTTCAGTCAGTCAGTGCAGTTGTCAGGTGGAGTCAGTCAGTCAGTCAGTCAGTCAGTGCAGTTGTGGAGGAGTCGGTCAGTCAGTCAGTCAGTGCAGTTGACGGTGGAGTCAGTCAGTCAGTCAGTCAGTCAGTGATGGTCAGTCAGTCAGTCAGTGCAGTTGATGGTGGAGTCGGTCAGTCAGT
>JADBJO010024810.1:7500-12500 GCA_016801955.1 Conus betulinus
GATAAAAGGAAGTCTTGCTGTCGCTATGGAGGTGTTTGCCGCGTTTCTTCCATGACAGTGACATTCCAATATACTGGGAGAGTTTAAATAGTGCTGATTTAAAGTTATGTGTCTTCATTCTGTATTGGAATAAAACAAAATACTGTCCTGTTTATGATATACTATACCACCAAGTTTTTTAAAGTCATAATAGGTTGTTATTGGCTAGTACTTTCAATTAATAAAAGAAGAAAATTTCATTTCAAATTTGATTGTGACCAATCAAAGTTAAATACTACTGCATATTTTGTCTGCCAATGTTTCACGTGTGGACCATTACTATCCTGCCCATATCCTGTGCTATTTCTGTCCAGTCTATTCGAACAAGTTTGTATTTCTTGTCTTCAGCCTGTGTAGCACATCTTGGTTGTTTGTTTTGCATTATACCATCATTCGTTACTGTGTATAGTCGGTACAATATGACGTGTGCGTACATTGCTGTTCTAACAAGGTTCTATCCCACCATTCTCAACATGGTCCTCTTGCCATCTGCCTATCTCTCTCTCTCTCTCTCTCTCTCTCTCTCTCTCTCTCTCTCTCTCTCTCTCTCTCTCTCTCTCTCTCTCTCTCTGTGCATTCATCATCCGAAAATACGTAAATCAAATGTAGTACATAAATTCAACATAAGTTTACCATAGCTATTCAACACTTTGTCTTGAGATTTCCTATTTTGTGTTGATCCAACTACTTATTTTCAATGACTTAATAAACATTTTCACTGCATGAATCATTCAAGTTTATATCGGCAGTTTGACTGTTGAAATATCCAGACAACACTAAGTAAACACCATGAAATGCAGCTGAACAATCTGACAAGAAATTCTTCAAAAGTCCAATGCCATTGTTTATATCCACAAAAGAATAACACGGTGACTGTTCAAGCGGAACATGTACACACATATACAATATATCCTTCATGGTGCCTAATACAGCTCTGTCTATAAGAAAAACAGTAATATGATTGTAATCTACGTTAACAGAACGAACAAATGGGGCATACACTCTCTTTATAAGGCACGCAACTCCACCCAGATAACCATGCCTAGAAAACATAACAGGTTTATTAAAAAAAAAAAAATCAGGTAATCAACAGATAAATCTGATTGAAATGTTTCTATAAAGGTTTCAGCAAAACAAATGATATCAAAGGAACGAACATAAGAAAGGAAATATTTATGTCTTAATTTAGGGATTATTATTATGATTCTCTTATGATTATTGTACCATCATTTTTTTCTCTTCAAAAATCGTTATCATTTTGAGGAGAGATAGTAGAGACCTCCGTGAGAAACTTGCTGTGCAGTCACTGACATCAACCTTTGGAATTCGTACTGCATGCACTATGGAAGGGTGAGATTCTCAGTATACTGCGAGGAACGACTGAGTATAAGCATCTACTCTGTGTGTGTGTGTGTGTGTGTGTGTGTGTGTGTGTGTGTGTGTGTGTGTGTGTGTGAATTTCACATGATTGTATGAACTGATTTGGTAACATAAGCATTTGCTTTGTTCACTATTGTCCCAAATTCATTTAAAGATCAAACATTACCGTAATTGTGTACTATTTATTGTAAACATTCAGTTCTGTAGGAACCCAGAAGCATCGTAATTTCTCCTCTTCTGCGCCCATCCCCCTTTCCCTCTGTCTCCCTCCTCCCCCTCCCTCAGCTAACTCTCCTCACCTGCACATTAGGAGTAGCAGGGGAAACAAGAAAGTGTTAATCATGGAGACACAACTGCTGTACCCCATCAGTACTAATCACTGTACCCTAAGTTCTCCGGGTTTTTTTTTTTTAAACCCCGCTTTTCTGAACAATAATTGTGGCCGCATATTTTCAGTATTTCAAACTAAGAAAGTTTGTAGCACATTACAGAAATATTACAAAATGGTAAAAGTGTACAATGAAAGAGACGTATAAAAAAAAAACACTTACTCCATGGTCTGAGTTCTTGTTGTCCACTGAATTATGAAAACAAACTGCAAATAGAATCACACACACACGCGCGTCTCCTCCAAGCTTCCAAGCAAAACTGTGGTCTGTCTCAGGGAGGCTGAAAGTTGTACATTGTAATGGAGCGTCGTGATTGGTCAAGAATTTTAAAGTAAAAACAATCAGTGATAACAGGTGATATGTGTGACATCTGATAACAATCAGAAAATCAGCAGAGATAGAGGAGACTTGCTAAGTGTCCATTGTCTTCAACCTTTGGACTTGTGTCATGAGGGCACTCTGTTTGCACTGCAAGAAATGACCACATAATGTGTATGTGTCTGTGGGCAGGGGGGAGGGTGGTAAGGAGAGAGAGAGAGAGAGAGAGAGAGAGAGAGAGAGAGAGAGAGAGAGAGAGAGAGAGAGAGAGAGAGACATGTTTTAGGCGAAAAATAGAATAACCACCGGTGGCTTTTTTTTTTTCACAAGCGTCACTCAGAGTAGCCAAATATTGATGAATTACAAGCATCCCTAGTGCTCATTCTTAAGTTAAAGACACTGTTGTAATTGTTGTTGTGCTGTTGTTGTTTCTTCTTCTTGGTTTTCTTGTTGTTGTTGTTGTTGCTACTTTCACTCTTCATACTTTATAACAATTTTATTCCTTTTGTATTTTCTAAACTGTGATGCGTTGGCAGATTTCGTTTTGCCATCTTTTCCATCTTTGTTCTCATTTTTTTTTGTTATTGTCATCATTATGATTATCATTATTATTCGTAGTTTTATCATATTCAGGCCTACAGATTTCTTTGATTTCATCCGTTTCCTCCCCATTGTCTACATCATTGTTATCATTCCTTTATATCAAGTATGGATGTTTCTCCTAATGCTGAGGAAACAAAAGACCAGTGTATTAAAGACACTTGTGCCATTTGTGTTCGGATACAATGTAGAAAAACGGTCCCCCATCCACTGGTGAGCACAAAACCACAGCCACAGCATTCTCCATTCAATACGTCAAAACATAACCTTAGTATTTGACGTCAGCTGGGGGTTTTGATATGCAATAGAGCCTGGACGTTGGTCAACAACGGTTAAGCAAACAAACACAGTGATAGGATCTGTTGTCTCAGGTGAGACGTCGGACAGCTGATAATGTTCAGCTAATGAGGAGAGATAAAAGAGACCTCCGTGAGAAACTTGCTGTGCATTCATGGACTTCGACCTTTGGAATTCCTGCTGCATGCCCTGTGGAATGGGGGATTCTTAGCGTACTGTGAAGATCGACCCTGTATGCTACAGGCGTACTACTGTGTGTGTGTGTGTGTGTGTGTGTGTGTGTGTGTGTGTGTGTGTGTGTGTGTGTGTGTGTGTGTGTGTGTGTGTGTGTGTGTGTGTGTGTGTGTGTGTGTGTGTGTGTGTGTGTGTGGCTGTGTGTGTGTGTGTGTGTGTGTGTGTGTGTGTGTGTGTGTGTGCACGCGCATATGAGAATGTCACCTGTTTTCTTATCTCTGTCACCTTTCTTGTGATGCTTTTTCACACAGTCAAAATCACACATTCAAAATCTGGTGAGTGAAGATTATTTAACTATATAAAGCACAACAGCTTGGGGGAGAGGGGAAGGTATTGCTTTCTTGTTCTGTGAGCCTTTTCTATGTATGTGCCTGTGGAGTGGATAGCATATGAAACATGCACTTACTTACTGTTAGTCGCCTAGTTTCATTTGGCGAGTAAACTTTGTTGCATATATTCATGTTTTATTGTACACATTCAGGCTTTAAAGACCCCATGCATCATATCCTCCCCCCTTCTACGCCTCCCCCATTCCCTTTCCCCTGTATCCCCTCCCTCCTCCCCTCACCTCCGTCTCCTTCCTCCCCTCCCCCCCTCCCCTACACCTGTTCTCTTCACCTAATCTTTTCTTGTCAGCAGCGAGCGGTGCTCTTCAGTAATTTTTTCAGTGTCATTTCTGTGTGTCCAGTGTCACTTTGTTTGCATTTGATCGTTGTCACAGCCACCATCCGCGTTGATCTGCAGTTAAACACTATCATCAGGGGAGGCAATCTTATCTGGAAAACACGAAGGATAGGCAGTGGTCGTTACCAAAATCCGAGAGTGATATTTACACACCCTTCTCATTTTGATCACCGGAAAAAAAAAAAAAATGTTTGAAAGACTCCTCTGGGTCAGTCCAGCAGAGCTGTCTCCACATATTGAAGAGTGGCTTTAACCGCTTCACAACGGGCCATTGGCCAGGAATGAATATCAATGCCATTGAGAACCTGAATTTTAACTGATGACTCCAGCTTCGTGTACAACTACTCCGCATTCTATTCAGAATACCTCAAACTGAAGTGTCAAACAGATTCTTTAAATATTCATTCAGTCCACACTTCTACTTATCAGTGGAGTGAGGTACATTCAAAGCCCTCTTTAAAACAGGTCCGTGTCGTAGATCAAGTCCAGAGCCTAGGATCCCTTGTCTGTATAATTCAGTAATGAATCCCAAAAAACATCCTGCAATCCATTAAGAGAAAATTCTTCAACGCAAAGCAAGTATCAGATGTTCTTCTTGGAAAGGAATTTTTTTTTAATCATACAGATAAAATCACTTCTAATTAAAAATGATTTGGATTGTCCAGGGTCTGGAACAGTGTGTTACTCTAGGTATCCGTTTTTGTTTTCACTCTGTAATGTGTGTGAAACTGCTGTTTTTGAATTGTCCGGTGACAGTTCTGGCATCCTGGGCATCACAGAATATCCCTCATGTGGTCATCTCTTTAAAGAGAGCAGACTTAGCAACCAACACAGTGCGTGGAGCAAATCAAAGGAGGGTAGGGGAAAGAAATGTGTCTTATGGAATATCTCTTACACATTGTGTCACACACACACACACACACACACACACACACACACACACACACACACACACACACACACACACACACACTCACTCACTCACTCACACTCATCAACACACACACACACACACACACACACACACACACACACACACACACACACACACACACACAC
>JADBJO010024810.1:15000-32944 GCA_016801955.1 Conus betulinus
CCAGGCTGCTGCTAGCATGCGAGGTCGCAAGGAATCAAACCCGAGTTAAAAAGAAATTGGATGTTAAGCATTAACCACATGACATGTGTAGGTTGAACCGAAATAATTGGGAGATGCACTGGTTCAGTCACACAAATGTCGTTTTTCGTCGTATGTGTGCGTACGTGCGTGTTTCTGTGTGCAAGGGAACTTGCTGTAGCCTCGGGACCGACGACGACGGCAGACAATTGTCCCCTGTGTGGAAACGGAGGACACCAAGACGTGTCAGCCTGTTGAGGCCAAGACAGAGAACTGCCAACCGACGACAGGGCGACTGCAGCACCTGAAGGCCTGTGGGAGAGACCGACAGGACCCTTTTCCGTGAAGAGAGCGAATGGCAGCGGAGTCCGGGGCACGATCCGAGAGTGCGACTACAGCTGCATTGCCAGTATCCCCCAACTGGGATCTGGCCAATCGGGCGGACGCGAATGGTGTGGCAGCTTCAACGATCGTAGTGACACTGACTGAGAGAACCGACTGGTCAACCAGAGGAAACAACTGGGAAGGTGTAAATGTTTATTTCTTTCTTGTGTTTAGTGGTGTGTAAGCAGAATATTGGAATGTTATCTTTCACGGTTAATTAAGAGTAACTGGTAACTGAGGAAAAGGGAGTCCAATTATGTGTTATCTGCATAATAATTACATTTTTGTATGACGCAGATAATTGTGTGTGTAGTGATAGGTGGGGGCTCAGAGTCAACTTACATAGAATTTCTTTTTATTCCACGAAATGTTATTAATTCCCGTCACCTTTGTGCGTACCTGAAAGGCCTGGAGCGGCGATCCTCTCACCGCCATGGATTCTTTGGGTTCCCGCTGTTCAATGGCGGGGAGAAGATCACTTATCGTCTGCACATGAACACAATGACATGAGAAACAGGAAACGCGTGGTCAAACTCACACAGATACAACCCAACTCAACCCAACTGAACTCAATCCAATCCAACCCAACCCACCCAACCAAACCTGCAAAAACCTGCCCAACCTCACTCAACACAACACAACGCAACAGCTCCAGTGAAGATGCTCCCCGCAGTGGCCAAATCAGGACAGTGTGGTTCCATAAAGCTTTTGCTCAAAGGGGCTTTGCAAGGATTTGGAAGTCGGATGACACAGAGAACAGAAGAACCACCATCATCCATCGATATTTCAACGGAACAGGAGACCAACAGCATCCACTACGATCCACCAGCGCCGTTAACGACAATGCACCCATTTTCCCTTCCTCCTTCTACATCGACGACAAAGACTACGATCTGGGACTTCTTGTCCTTAAGGGCCTCTGGCTAATAGAACGTTAAACTCACCTTCTGTGCTGACGACGAGTAATAATGAGTGACAACAATGATTACCACCCGTGGCACAAAAGGCCAAATAATGTTGTCAACACAGAGTTTAGTTGGCCCCATGTCTTGATAGACAATGTTGTCAACACAGAGTATAGTTGACCCCATACACTGTTAGATAGTGTTGTCAACACAGAGTTACTTGATCCCATATGGTGCTAGACAATGCATATGTTGTTAGATAATGTTGTCAACACAGAGTTTAACAAGGCCCATACGTTACTGGATGGTGCAACCACCGAGTTTAATAAACACCACAGTTCGCCAGATAATGTTTTCTAACAAATAAAGAGCCCCATATTTTGCTGGTGAAAGAGTGACATTCACACACTTACGCCCTGTTCTTTTTCATTCACATTGATCTGCCTCTCTGTTTAACCCCAGTTTAGACTGTCTGTCCCAGATCATTATTTTAAAGGCGGAGAAATTTTGTGCCCCACTACTTAATTGTTAGTGTTAAATTATGTGCCTGGATTAATTCATCCTTCTACCGACACCCTCCTTCACCCCACCCTCTGCCTCCCCACTCCCCCCTGTCCCCCAAGAGAGAGAGAGAGAGAGAGAGAGAGAGAGAGAGAGAGAGAGAGAGAGAGAGAGAGAGAGAGAGAGGGGTGTTATGATGTAGATGTAACCTATGGGACAAGGTGTACATTAGCTTACCACGCCAAGCTCTAGCCATTACCTGTATCTCATACGACTGCTCGACGCGCTCCCCTGGACAGCCGACGAACGGGTAGAGGTGAGCAGAGTTCATAGTCTGTACATGAACACATTCATATAAAATCGGCATCACAGGTACATACGCGCGCGCGCCACACACACACACACGCAAACACGCACGCACGCGCGCGCGCGCGCGCGCGCGCGCACACACACACACACACACACACACACACACACACACACACACACACACACACAGAGAGAGAGAGAGAGAGAGAGACAGACAGACAGACAGACAGACAGACAGACAGACATTTGTTTGACCTAAAGTACAAAATGAAAAAAGGGAAAGAAAGAGCTAGAATAGACTTATGAACAGTATTATGAACAACTCTGTCTCTCTGTCTGTTTAAAACGCATCCACCTTTACAAAAAAAGCAAGAAAAATGCGTACACGATTTCAGAAGAGAGAGAGAGAGAGAGAGAGAGAGAGAGAGAGAGAGAGAGAGAGAGAGAGAGAGAGAGAGAGAGAGAGAGAGAGAGAGACAGAGAGAGAGACGACAGAGACACAGACAGACAGACAGACAGAGAGACAGAGAGAGAGAGAGAGAGAGAGAGAGAGGTTCTAAGAGAAGGAAAACTAACGAATCTGGAAACGACAGACAGAGAGTGAAGAATAAAGAAGATTTCTGCTAGAAAAACAAGTAGTGCACAAATAAAAGAAAGAAAGATCTGAACAAATAAAACAGAACAAACTGTTACCTCTTCAGGCGTCATTGTCTTGGACTTTTTTTCCTGGTATCTTTTATTTTGAAACCATATCCGCACCGTTCTATCGTCCAGGCCTGTTGCGTTGGACAGGCGCTCCCTGGTTTTCCTGTCAGCGTATTTGCTGCGTTGGAATTGTTTTTTTAGGGGATTTTACGTTGCCACTCTTGTTGTAGTTGTTTCTGTTCCTCTTCTTTTTGCCTACTTAACACAGAGAGAGACACACTTTGACACTTTGATATTTTATTGTCATTACCAAAGAGGTCTTTTGACAAGTGGGGAACGGTAACAGAACAAAAACATTTCCCTCTTCCTTTCCTGCAAACAAATAGTACACTTTCATTCCTAGTGTGTATCAAATCCAAAGTTAACAAAAGCAAATAAATTCGTAACATTTCGTTATGTCCTCACCTCACGCACAGGAGTAATGCAGTAAAGTTAAAAAAAAAAAAAAAAAAAAAAAAACAAAACAAACAAAACAAACAAAAACCTTAAGACTGACTCGACCATCCACTCAATCAAATGATGACATTGTATTTTATTGATCTCTTCAACATGCTCGACCATCCACTCAATTAAATGATGACATTGTATTTTTTAACAGAGAGAGAGAGAGAGAGAGAGAGAGAGAGAGAGAGAGAGAGAGAGAGAGAGAGAGAGAGAGAGAGCGTTTACTTCAAAAGAAAAGAGGAAATGAACCAGCACAACCAAAAAAAAAACAAACAACGGGACGCAGAAGAAAAATGGAAAAAAATCTCTCTCCCCCCCCCCCCCACCCCCACCCCCCCACCCTCGCCTCACCACCCTCTACCCCATTCTTGGTCCTGCTTCCGGCCCTTTCCTTAATTGTTTTAGAAAAGAGGGGTAGGCAAAAAAAAAAAAAACGAGAGAGAGAGAGAGAGAGAGAGAGAGAGAGAGAGAGAGAGAGAGAGAGAGAGAGAGAGAGAGAGCGACAGACAGACAGACAGACAGAGCAGAGAGCAAGCGTGTATGCGTGAGTGCACAGTTAATGCGTCCATGTGTGTTTGTGTGCGACTGTGTGTGTCTGCTGTGTTTTTTTTTTCGACTGTGTAACTTATCGACTGTGTAAGCTTATGCTAAGAATACTGTCTCTGTGTGTGCGTGCGTGTGTGTGTGTGTGTGTGTGTGTGTGTGTGTGTGTGTGTGTGTGTGTGTGTGTGTGTGTGTGTGTGTGTGTGTGTGTGTGTGTGTGTGTGTGTGTGTGTGTGTGTGAGGGAGAGAGGCAGATGCTTACCGATTAGTAGTAGTGGGGGAAAACAAGTGCAGGCTAGGAATCCCTCCGTTATTACAGTAATGACGTGTTCAGGATTCAAAAAGAAAGAAACAGAACAGGGGAATAAAAAAGGGAGAGAGGGATGTTTAGATAGGAAGATAATAGTAATGAAAATTCATGGAATTAGAATATGAATATAAAATCCTTCACTAGTAGCATATGGGGACCCTCGTAATCAATCTTGAAAACAGAATATTCATATCGCTTGCTCAGAGACCTTTCGTCCGCTGATTCGGACTCGTCAGTGAGACACGGCCGACTGTCTGTGCCTCCTCTCTCTATTTACACATATTCACCCACACTACTTTATGTATTTCATGCAGAATCACGTCTACGACTTATCTCGTTGGCACTGAAATGCATTTACTAAGGAAATCCTCCCCAGAAAAAAACGACATTTTACATGCAGATCAAATACCCAGTGACTTGTTACTTCACCGACTGGCAGCATGGTTATAGAGTGGGGTAAGAGCAGGCGGTAACTGAAGCATAAGAGCAAAAGGTAGAGTGACAAGGCCACCGAATGAATGGAGCACACAAGTTACAAAGGGATGAACAGTCACTTATCTCTTCCATCTCAGTGCACAATGGGCTCTGGGAGGCAACCAGGACCACCCTTTTCACTGAGATTGAAGAGATAAGTTTCTTCGCTTTTTGCTTTCATTGTTTTGAATGTTGTATGTCCCGCCGTGAACAAGACCAATAGGTCCAAACGCGTTGTGTCTGTTGTTCTTTAAGTTGTTAGTTGCATTCGTTTGGCGACCCAGTAATTCTGGCTTTGCTCTTACACTGGCAGTATGCCTGGTACTACCAGAAAGCTTCAGCAGTGTGTGTGTGTGTGTGTGTGTGTGTGTGTGTGTGTGTGTGTGTGTGTGTGTGTGTGTGTGTGTGTGCGTGCGTGTGTGTGTGTGTGTGTGTGTGTGTGTGTGTGTGTGTGTGTGTGTGTGTGTGTGTGTGTGTGTGTGTGTGTGTGTGTGTGTGTGTGTGTGTGTGTGTGTGTGTGTGTGTGTGTGTGTGTGTGTGTGTGTGTGTGTGTGTGTGTGTGTGTGTGTGTGTGTGTGTGTGTGTGTGTGTGTGTGTGTGTGTGTGTGTGTGTGTGTGTGTGTGTGTGTGTGTGTGTGTGTGTGTGTGTGTGTGTGTGTGTGTGTGTGTGTGTGTGTGTGTGTGTGTGTGTGTGTGTGTGTGTGTGTGTGTGTGTGTGTGTGTGTGTGTGTGTGTGTGTGTGTGTGTGTGTGTGTGCGTGTGTGTGCGCGCGCAGAGGACGGATAGAAAGTGCAAGAAAAACCAGCGAGACAGAGAGACAGAGAGACAGAGTGAGAGAGAGAATGAGTGAAAGTAAAGAACAGTTGAGAGAGAAGAAGAAGAAGAAGAGAAGAAGAAAGAAGAAGAAGAAGAAGAGAAGAAGAAGAAGAAGAAGAGAAGAAGAAGAAGAAGAAGAAGAGAGAGAGAGAAGAGAGAAGAAGAAGAAGAAGAAGAAGAAGAAGAACAACAACAACAACAACAACAACAACAACAAGATGATGATGATGATGATGATGATGATGAAGAAGAAGAAAGAAGAAGAAGAAGAAGAAGAAAAGAAGAAGAAGAAGACTGTGTTGTGCACTCACCCTCACTTGCTCCTGGGCGATCAACTGTCTCTCCAGATGCCGCTCCTCCTCCTGCTCCAGCTCCTTCTCCTCCCCCTGCTCCAGCTCCTTCTCCTTCTCCACTGCCTTATTCCCCTGGTTGATCCCTTCCGCAATTACCTTGATCAAACGCTTCACTACATCGGAGGCTGTTACTGGACTCCCGTGGAGGTCCTTGGTTGCCAGGGAGGTATCGTCCAGGCTCCTGTTCCCCAGGACGTAGTGTTAGTAGTATCACTCTCCCCTCACTCAGTCAATCGGTCAACCACTGTTAAACCAGCCGTTCAACCACCCAGCAACCCATCCAACCAACCAAAAAGCTGACCGACCAGCAAATCACTCAATCTGCCAGTCAGCCAATTAATCAGTCACTGGATCAGTCAGTCAGTCAACCAATCGGTCAATTAGTCAAACAGTCAATCAATTACAATACCTCCAGCATCCTGTGAATCAGGTCACTTTCGGACCGAACCAATGGACTGACCAAAGCTGAAATTTTATTATGTTGATGAAAGCTATGATAATAATATGATAATGATACCAATGATAATAGCAATAATAATACCAATGATAATAGCAATAATAATAAATAATAGTAATAACGATAATGATAATAATAATAATAATATGATGATGATGATGATGATGATGATGATGATGATGATGATGATGATGATGATAGTATAGAAACCACACAGCATGCATCTATGTTATGTATTAAGAGAATGACACATTGAGTTTATGAGTCATTGGTTTATCAACTGTAGGATGGTCAGTTGAATTAGAGGACAATCAGGTCGATGGCGTCGTACATTGAGGCTTTGGCAAGGGCGAATGTATTTTTCATTTTTTTGACAGAGGTGTCAGTGTTAAACATAAAGTGAAGACCATGCCTGACCAATGACAGGCTTGGAAAATCTCCAAGTACGACGAGGTGAAGAGAAACGAAAGAGGGGAAAAGACAATTAATGTTCTACAGATAAAGATACTTAAATAAAAAATGGTTATTGTGTTCTTTTTTCAGGAACCTTAACCCCCAGTGACGTGACGTGTGGTTTACTGTTTTATTGAGAGCGGCACAGGCACAGTTTGTGATTTTGTTAGCCGACGTGAGGTCACAGAGATTGAAAAGATTCTGTGGCTTGCAGAGGCCAAAACCAGAAAAGAAAACTATTACAGGTTTGTGAGTATTAGCGAATTTTGTTTACAAAAACATATGTTCATGTGACACTGAGCAGGATATTTTCAAGTCTCCGAGGAACTGCTTAATGTTTTGAAACGAAATATGTACGTCTGTTTGTGAAAAACATAGTAGTACAAAATTTTTTTGTGTACAATGTGTACAAATTCAATAACTGATTAAGGAGGGAACTCTCTTCTCTTTGGCTGACAGCTTGTGTGTCCACGTTGCGTGAAGGAGAGTCTCACAGTCAGATTTTCGACAGAAAAATAAAGAAATCCGACATTCCGACGGTCTGATTGATATCAAGTTTGTCCCCAGTGTGAAAAGTGAGGTGGATAAAAAAAAAGCATTAAGATAATAAGATCCCAACATAAGATTTTGTTTCGTCCCCTCCAATTCCTACACTCACATGATTTGTACTCTCTCATTTCTTTTCGACAGGTCTCCAGTTTACGAGAAGTAGATATTGTTAGGATTCTGTCGGAGTATTTCCTTCTGCTTCCCTCTCATTCTCCTCGTCTGTCTTGGATCTCCCATTCTTGGTTCTGGTTTGGTTGTTTCCAGACTTCCTTCTCTCAACGAAAGTCGACTGTTTACCATGTACATTTTGAGTGTTTATGTAGGGTTTCTCGGTAGGTCTCTGTGACGATTTCACTCTTTTAAATGTATTCCAGTTTGATTTCTTGCATTTACCGTCTTTTCAATGTTTTTTTTTTTTATCTTATCTTCTTGCTTATCCACCATGATTTTGAAATATGCTAGCAATTCTAAATTGTTGTTGTTATTGTTTTTTTTTGTTGCTGTCGTTTTTTTGATGCTGTTACTGCTGCTGTTTTTTGTGGCTGTTAACCACTGTAGGGGAAAAAAAAACTGTTCAAGATCACTTACGTGTGCATTGACGAATTGCATTTCTCTTCTGATTTTATGAATTATCGTTATCATTGAATAATTTATAATTCCACATACTATAGTTTATCTTTACACTTCAAAACAGTCGTTAATGTGAGCAGAATAAAAACTCCCTGTGGATTTTTGTGCACAGTAACAGGTGAATAGATCAATGGTGAAGAATAAGACATCAACGAACCCTTATCACCTACAATTATAAGGAACAGATTGAACAAGAAAATATAAATCATGGAAAAAGATCTGCTGAACCCTATCAACACTGCTTGCTGTTCTCAAAGTTCTCCGGTTTTTTTTTTTTTTTTTTCCCCCAACATTTATTGCTGCCGCACATTTTCAGTGTTCCATTTTTATCAACGGTTGTAGTCTATTACAAATATATTATCAAGCAGCCTGCTCCTTAGTTCTTATGCTAAGGATGCACAGTAAGAAAGAAGTATTAAAAACACTTACTCCATGTTCTGTGTTCAATGTATCCACTGAATTTTCAAACGAAAATGCAAACTGTATCACACACACGCTCAAAGCTTCAAAACAAAACTGTGGTTTGTCTCAGCCCGCTCCAAGCTTTCAAAACAAAACTGAGGTTTGTCTCAGGGACGCTGAACGTTCTACATTGGAATGAAGCCTTGTGATTGGTCAGCAAATGTACAATAAACAAACACAGTGATAACAGGTGAGACATGTGACATCTGATAACAATCAGAAAATGACGAGAGATAGAGAGGACCTCGGAGATATCCTTGCTATGTATCCACTGTCTTCGACCTTTGGACTGGTGACATGACAGCACTGCTTGTCCTGTAAAAAACGACCTCTGCCGTGTTTGTGGAGGGGGGAGGGGACGGGAGGCAAGGAGAGGGGAGCACGTGCAGAGAGAGAGAGAGAGAGAGAGAGAGAGAGAGAGAGAGAGAGAGAGAGAGAGAGAGAGAGAGAAAACTTGGACTGGACAGTCACATAATGACTCCCTTCTAAGGGGACACCTCCTGCTTGCTCCGTCTCACCTCCACCTTCCCACCACGCGCTGACTCCTCCTCCCTCCCCCCCCCCCCCCCCCCCCAACCCTGTGAGTCTTGTTCCCCCCTGTATTGCTTAGTTACTGTGGATGACTGTACTATTGTGACCCGGACAGCTTGAAAGCGACATTTTTCTTGGTTGGTCATACTTTCCTGAATATTGTTATCATACACATACTTGGACTGTCCTTTGGACTGAAACTTCATTGCCCTGCTTTTTGAACTTTGTGTGTTCTTGGATATTTTTATAATTGCTGATTTTATATTTTTAATTGTTGTTGTAACAGTATATCTGTTTTGTTTTATTGCTCAGGACTTTGCTCTAGAATTAATACAATGGACCATTGTAATGTAATAATACTGATACTGGATTACGCATTGGTCACCTAAATGTTTATCATCTACCAAATAAGATTCATGATATCTGTTTTCTTCTAAACGAATCCCCTTCTATTCATCTGCTTGGCCTAGTGAAACTCGCCTTGACTCCCGTTTCACTGATACAGCTTTATCCATAACTAACTATAACTTTGTCCGACGCGATGCAAATCACTCTGGTGAAACAGGACTCGGAATATACATTCATCAAAGCATCGCTCACTGTACAAAAAGGCGGCGTGACCTTGAGCCTGATAATGTTGAATGCATGTGGCTGCAGGTAAAACCCTCCAACTCAGCCCCTCTTCTAGTTGGATATATGTATAGGAATCCCGCTGCCACCTTCCTCTGGTATGACAACTTTGTACGCATGATGGATGAGGTATATAAGAGCTATCCAAATGTCATTCTTCTCGGTGATTTTAANCCTTACATTAGCTTTTAAGCGGTTATAGACAAATTTAGTGCTTTGTGCCTTGAATACGGTGCTATAAACCTCACTCTGCCTATTTGGACGTACTCTTCACAAAGAAGTGAAACTTTATGATACTTTTTTCAGGTTCAATTTTTTTTTTGCCAATTTCTGTGAAATGTCTAGATACACATCAACAAGATACAGAACAAAACTTGTCAATCCTGTTTTTTTTTTTTCTATTTAATTTTTTTTGTCTTATCATAATCTTTGCTTTATTATATTTTTTGCTCATGCTTTCGATATTTCTGATTCCCGAACAGATTATCGCATTCAGTTTCACTCTCGTTGTTTTTGTCCAGGTGCAAATAAGAGAAAATGCTGTGGTTTGTCTGGATGCAAGTTGAACGTGTCATAGAATCATAAGGATTCAGGTCAATGGGGCGTTACTTTCGAAACCTCTGACTCCATTTTTCTCTTCCAAGCAAGGACATCATGGACGCTGTGTCTGTGGAAATCACCTTCAAACTTTAACACAATCTCATTGCAGCAGTTGATGTAGGTTCTGATTTAAGATCTTCATGGAAGGAAAATACTTAAAGAGCCACAAAACACATGGAATGAACATTCTGAATTTTCTTTAATGGAGAGTCTCTAAAGGTGGGAGGTAGAGTAATTATGCCATGAAGTTGCATTACTGCATGAGAAGTCTGCACTGAGGCATCTTTTCTAAGCCATATGCACATGTCAAAGGATGCAGGCCTCTACAGTGCTGACTACAAACTCCCAGTTCAGTGATATTTTTTCTCTACTTTCATAATTTCTCTTCTACGGTTGTGACATCATGCTAGTAGATTGAGGTGGCCTTGGGAAAACAACAAAAAATATTCTTATTTTGCTTGTGAATAAGGCAGATAGATCAAAACAAACTTGTTCCTGACTCATGTTCCCGAACTTGTTAAAAGTTATCTTTCAATGATACTGTCGGCCATGCAACAAACCTCTCAATGACCAAGAGCAAAAGATGTGCCACCCACGATCTCACTGCCACCATTTCGCCTTCTCATTTTCACAAATCACGCAAGACCTAGAGAACCCCAAAGCGAGACTCACTTGCATATGGAAGATGAAAGGGGAAAGTGGGGGGATTTAGCAGGAGTCGACGTGATATGCATGCCGAAAGCAAACAATGGCTGTGTCCATATTTGAATGCCAGGACATTGAGGTTCCGTCCAATGTTCTTCCGCCAGCAGGACACTGACTGAAGATATGAAATGGGAGCTGTTTAAAGAACGGGGCACGTGTGGAAAGCGTGGGGAATGAAAACGGTTTAGGGCTGGAATAGAATGGATCAGAAGGTGTTATGCTATTTTTTTTTTAGGAGGGTGGATTAGAGAACCGCTTGAATTTTTATATGAGGTGACGAAGGTTTGGGGTTGGATGTTATCAGAATGCTAATGGGGATGATGGAGGAAGAAGGGAGTTGAAGGGCGGTGGAGGGAAGGGGGGAATGCTGAAACTATGGACGAGGGAAATCAGGCAGCATACGTGTGCGTGGCCGACGTTGAGGAGAGAGCTGTATGAAGAATGGAAGAGGAGCCTGATTCCATGGATGGTTAGGGATTTGCTGAAGCATCGTGTGCTCCTTTTCTTTCTGCTCTCTGCTTAGCGCCCACGTAATTTGCTGTCGTTTTCATGTGTGTCGTTACACTGGAGACAATTGGGTCACCATCTGTCATTCTGAATTTCCTATTTCTACACATTCTGTTCTTATCATTAGTATTGCACATTGCCTTTACTGGTTTTCATGTCGCATTGACTTGTACATAAGAGAGAGAGAGAGAGAGAGAGAGAGAGAGAGAGAGAGAGAGAGAGAGAGAGAGAGAGAGAGAGAGAGAGAGAGTGTGAGTGTGTGTGTGTGTGTGTGTCCACAACTTAATTTTTCCGGTAATTATTATGTCTAAGTTCTTTAATCCCCTTTCGGTACAACAGACATCTGTGTGTGTGTGTGTGTGTGTGTGTGTGTGTTAGTTTTACGTCTGTTCACCCTTAAGTGATATTTAGGGACGGGGAGGGTGGGGTGGGGTGGGGGGGGGGGGGGGGGGGGGGGGGGGGGGGGATAGGAGAAATATAGGTATGAAAGAAAGAAGAGATTGTTAATGCATGCGTTAATATTGTTTAGAGAGAGTGTGTGGTAGTAAAAATTATATGTTTTTCCTATATGCCTACACCTACAATTCTATATAATGATCAAGCTTTATATGGGATATGAATGTTGAAAAATGATAGAATTAGTAGAAAGGAAATGAAGTTTACTATCTATATATCAAACGTGACTTAACAATTAACAGAAGATTAGTATAACAACAATTGAATCCAACAATAAATTAACTATTCAAAGGAAAAGACCAATAGGACTAAGGGTAAAACTTCTGAGAAACATTTAAGAAGATGGAAGTCATTTAACACTTCCTGAACAGTTAATGGTATTTGACGAGTCAGTAAATCCCCTGTAGTTTTCGTCATTAATTCTTTGATACCCGGACAGTGTAAAATCAGGTGACTGATGGAGATTTGATTCCCACATACACATTTAATATCTTTAGAAAATTTTGTTTTAAAAGCATTTAAAACGAATTTTGAACATCAGAGAACTAATATGTCTTGAACTAGTATCGAAGAAGGAACCAGTAGTAGTAGAAAGTTCCACATCTAATGTTCTTACATGCAACTGACTGTGTGGAATGTTTTATTACATGTCTGATTTCTAGTATATTTTTCAAGACCCTAGTTTTTTTTTTTTTTTTTGCATTTGTGATCTTTGAAGCGTTGTAATGGACATGCGATTTATTTGGAATCTACACAGAGTAGTTAATATTGTTACAACTATTTCATTCAGGGTAACTCTTCAAAATATGGTGGGTAAAGCTATCAAACATAGCTAAACAACTCCCGCCCAGTACAAAACTGAATAGGTGTTTACCTATATGATATCGTTTGACTGTTTTCTCATATGTAGGAAATTACAAATTGCTGAACCCTTGCATTTTGCCATCTATCAGCAAAGTACAGATCCATCTGTGAATTCCATTTCTAATGTAATCACTTATAGGTAATTTTCCATGTGATCATAACCTAAATTTTTTCAGAACGTTTGGAGATTGAATTTTGCTCAATTCTGTATGATCAATGTCAAACAGTAGGGGTTTAATTTGTTCCCAAGATGGTACAGGTAAAAAAAGATGGCTTTAAATTGATACTTTTTTACTTTTTCAATTTTGTAGAATCAATCAGGTCGGAGACAATTTACGAATTATTAAATTCGGTTGCAAAACAATGTATTGTCTTAGCACCTGTTAACAAAGTCAGGCTTAGAATTTAACTTTGTTTCTTCATTGGGGGGGGCGCCCCAGAATTGAGTTATGTGCAAAAGGATTTTTTAATACAAACCTTAGATTTGCTGCTGCAGACGATTTTTCCCTGCTGCCGTGTGTCCTCCGTGTTGGTCTGTGGTGGTGCCTTTGTGATGAGAGAAGAGGAGGGAGAGGTGGTTTGAAGGAGGAGATTTTTTGCATTTTTTGTGAGAGGGGAGCCAGGAACGCGGATGTAGTATTTTGTCTTATGTTAACTCTCTTTTGTTGTACTTTTTATTTGAGTTCCCTCACCCCGATGATGAGGTCACAACCAAATTCCCCCCCGTCTCGGTGTTGTTTTTTGTCATGCCTCCATTAATTTAAACGTCCTTTTGGTACCTTTGGGACCAATGGGAAATGTTAACTTGTTGGTTCCCCCTTTTCCCGTCTCTCTCTAGTACCTCTCAGTGTGGGACCTCTCTCTCTCTGCTCTACTCTCCTCTCTATTATCTCTCTCGATCGTTCACTCTAGGCTCTCTCAGCTCGATGTATCCTAGGAACCTGTAGCAAGCCTGATGGAACTTTTCAAAGAGGATAACAACAGCTGTAGTCATGACATGTACTGTTCCTGCTGACATTCCCCCATTGGAAAGAAAAACAATACAAGTATTGTACACCACTCAATCCGAGAAAGATCACTTCTTTTGCACCCCACTTTCCCTATGACACAGAAAGTCTGTCTTCTATTTTTAACAGGTTTATTATTCTTAGATATCAACTGGTGTGCTGACTGACAATCGGAAAAGAACAGATGAAAATTATCATAGCACTCTCACTGGACTTTCGGAGAACAAATATACTTCTTCAAGCCCCCACCTTCGCCCGTTTTATACACTTTTATTAAAGTTAGTTAGAAGTTAAATTGGAAATGATTTTGATATTTTGTTCCTCATTCTTTCTGTTAATTTGATTTGAGGATAGGAAATGGGAACAGGTTTTGTTCTTAATTGATTTTTATTCTATACTCCGTATCAATCTTTGAGCCCTTTAGAATTGTAGAGAAAAAACGTCAAGTTATCGAAACTGTGTGGATTGCTGAAAAGTGATTTACGTTTGCTAATCCTGAGGACGTGTCTCCTCTGACTACTTCTTTTTCTCTTTTTTTTCTCTTTCCTCTAGTTACCCCGGCCTCTTTCCTTCCGCTCCTGCGCCCCTTGGTTACTTATCGTATGGCACTTCTCCGCTTTTTCTTTTTTGATTTTTTTTTTTATGACATTTTTTCCCTGTTTCTTTTTTTTCTTTGTGTTCCTTTTTTTGTTGTTTGAGTTCTTGACAGTGTGACTAAAAATAATTTTCTTCTATATTTCCTTCATTATGGAGTCAGGCACGATGCTGTTTACTTTCTTGTCCGAATTTTAGGGGGAACACTCTTTATCTGCGGGCAAAATCCAACACGATTTTTAGACGTTCGTTTCGTTTTTTTTTTTTCGTTCTTTTTTATGTTTTTTTTTGTTCTCTTTTACACCATCTTTGGTCCTTTCTCCTGCTTGGTATTTACCTCTCTTCCTTCTCCCCGTTCTACAAATTAGGATACCAGATTTTTTCTCTTTCCCACTTCCAGCAATTATAAACTCCTATTCGATCCTTGATTGCACAGAACAACCTACAACTGTTCGTTTGCTAGTATTTCGACTCTCCCCTTTGGATGGAACCATCACCCATTTGAGAATCAGGAAGCATTCCAAAAGATACCTTTTTCCAGCTCAACTTACCCATGAAACTGAGCCTTCTCAGTCCCGTAGGAATTCGGTTTGTGTTTTGGGTGGTGTGCGTTTTTTTCCGTTTGTTTTTTTACATCTCATGGGGGGCGGTAGGCGGGTGGGGGGGGCGGTTTATGACTGGCTTGCTCCCACTGTCTTCTCGGGGGGGCTCCTTTTGTCCGTGGGCCGTTACTCGCTCCCCCCCCCGGGGGGGCGGGCCTTTCCTCTCGATGCCGTGACTCCATGTCGCCTCGACCCATTTGACGCGAGACATCTTTGGACTATTTTCTTCAGTTTCGATTCCTGCGGGGTCCTGCATGACGTTTCCGCAGTGCTGTCTCAGGTGGTATGCAAAACCTGTACGTTCCTTAAGGCAATGTGGCGAATTCCTGTGGGTTTTTAATCACAGTTAATGGCCGTGTAGGCTGTTTATTTATTTCTATTATTTGTTTTTATTTCAAAATTTTTTTTTTTTGTTTTCATAGAGCCTATTTCTCTTTATTTCGGACACTGGTAATCTACAAATTTCATTTTCTGCCTTCAAATGGAATCGCTCTTGGCTTTCGGATCTTTGACGATGACATTTCCTTTATGACGAAGGAGTTTGCTTATTAGATTTTCGAGTTCGTGTTGCCAATTTTTTAGCAGTCATCTGCAGATGATGTCATTTCCAACAGACCAAGATCACCAGCAACACACAGATTCCATATATGCGGCCTGACGAGCTCTTGTCACTAGCTGAAACAGCCTATCACTTTGCTGGGCCTGCTCGGGAACTCCACTTTTGGTAGGTAGGAAACCAGTGAAACTAACAGCAACATTCTCTTGTAGAGAGATCAATTACCCCCTTTAAACACACATTTTTGATGTTTGTTAAAGCTTTTGTCCTGTACTGGATGTTGTTCCCCGGTGTTTTGTTATACACTGTTTCTTCCTGAAAATGTATTGTGATGTAAGACATCTTGAAAACAGGATTTCGTTTTCCTCTCTCACACACATGCTGACTGTAAGACGCCCTGAAACCAATTAACGTTATTGTCAGCATTTAAATAAAACCTCAAAGTTTTTTTGTAACTGCTCGGTTCGCTCACACACAACACCACACCACACACACACTACACACAAACACACACTACACACAACACAACACACACACACATCACACACACACACCACACAAACCACCGAGAGGTGAGAGAGAGAGAGAGGGGGGGGGAGGGGGGGTTGAGGGTGGAGGGAGGGGGGGGGGGGGGGTCGCGCCTGCGTCGTGCAGGCGCGTCTGTTTGGGTGCATGGGTCTTTTTTATTTAGGAATTATGGGTTTTGGGTGACATTGTGGTTTCTCTAAACGCAGACATGTATGAAATCATGGATTTTGTGATATATCGCCAACTCATCTCCTAACATTCACATACATGTATTTACAGACACATTCACAATATTTATATTTAATAAAGTCAGGTAGGCAGGTTTCTAATTGCTGGGGTTTCTTAGTCGTCCGGTCTTTTTACAGACTGTTTTTATGGGTTCTGCTTTCACAATATTCAGTTGGTCATTGTATAGTGGAACAGCCCAGTTTTTTCCCAAAGAGGCTCTAAGAGGCGTGGCAACCCCTGACCGGTTTAAAACCCCTCCTCACCCATCTCCCACTCATCACACACACAACCGACATATAACCCACCACAAAACCATTTTTTTTTTGCTTTCACACACAACAATTACACCACACCCAGACATCACAACCACCAAACACACAACACACCAAACCATGAACCATCTACAAATCACACCCAGTGGTGGGTGGTCAATGAAGACCTATTACCATTACCCTTATTAGAAGCAGAATTCTTCGTCCCTCGCCTTCACTAATCCCACACATTCATTGTTTATTGTTTAGAACATATAAGATCTTAGTAGTACTCTGTTGCACAATGCTGAAACGCAGATCAGGCACCTTTTTAGCTTCTCCATACAAACAGACACCGCCGGCACGCAGGTGGCTTCCAGAAAAAAGGGCCCCGGAACATCTAATGTCACGGCACCAAACACACAGAAGGCAAAAAAAAAAGCAGGAACCCACCTGTTCCACCGTAAATGGGGAAGGGACATCAGGTTAATAATTCACTCTTGGCGGTTATTGAGGCGTTGGTTTGCCCTGAAAGCACTCCTCAGGGCAGGGGCAGGAGCTGACGTGACGTTGCATGTACGGGTGATGTGAGTGGGGGGGGGGGGTGGGCTGTTTTTTTAAGACGCCCTTTCTCCATGGCAATCGAGTTTCTGGTAAACAAATATAAATATGGGCGTTTTAGGTACGACTGGGGATGCTTTGAGATGGTTGTGGGTAAAACAAAATATGGTGGTGGTGATCCCCCCGTCTCAGGAAGAGGTTGCAGAAGAATCATGAGGGACAGTGGAAAACACCTTTTATTTAGTATTTTTATTTTGCATTTTATTTTATTTAATTTGCAATACAGGGTTGTTTTGTTGGACGGAGAGCATATCTTAATGACTATTATATAGGGTTTGCAGGTTTTTAAAAACGGAATTATTGACGTACATGACTTGGGGATGTGTTGGAGGTGGGGTCCGGGGTGGAATTGAGTGAATAATTCTTTCTTTTTTCATCACCCACTTCCTCATGGTACAAAACGTGTTTCATGTTTATTATGTCTTTCTTTTCTTCTTGGCTCCTACTAACCCAGCTACCACCTTTCTCTTCACCCATCCCCCTTATCTGAAAGCTCATAATCCTTGTGCTCACGATATGATGTCACTGTTACCATCATCACCTCAACGTTTGTTGCTGGTGCCGATACTACTGCTGACAATACCAGTTGTTTTAGAACTATCGTTAGGCAAGTTCCTCGCATCTTCTGCTGTAAACGCTGCCACTAAAAATGTTATCGCTCCTAGGGTATCCGTACACTCGAACTATTTGTAGGCGGGCTACGTGACTTGAGGAAGGAGAGATCTCGGTGAGAAGACTTTGTGAAGACGTAGAGATGGAGAAAAAAAGGGCAATGAAATGCGTTGACACACGTGCAGAAGTAAGAAGAAAAAAATGACGGATAGGTAGAGTTCGGGGGGCGTGAGAGGACGAGGGAGTGAGACGAATGGTGGGCAGGGGAGCGGGAGGGGGTTGGGGGTGAGGAGAAGGAGCGAGGAAGTTTCATGCCGTGTATGGTTACGGATAAGCACC
>JADBJO010024811.1:0-24647 GCA_016801955.1 Conus betulinus
TAGACCACAAAAGTGATCTGTTAATCTTTCACCATGAGAAATTCCCTCTAGCTCTACACCTTATCAATGGTCTTTCCCATTTTCTTCTGTCCAATGGCTTGTAATTTTCATCCCTTCGATTTAAGTTCTTTTATATCATCCGAAGATTTTTTTTTTTCTCTTTCTAATATGTGGGTCTCTTTTATGTGTGTTTTTTTCTTCCTGTGCTGTTTGTTCCTTTCTTTCGGATGGAATGTGTTATAGTTTTTTTTTAATCAAATTTTCATCAGTGAAACGTCAAGAAATAGTCGCTGTAATATTGTAAATTCTAGGTGCCACAAATATGCTTGGTCAAATTCTGGATTATCGTCATAAGCGCTGCAATATTTTTTTTTGATTGTTTTTTGATGACATTACTGATGACACTGATTTCAATGACATATTTAGAGTCTCAGTAAGAACAATCAATTTCCAAAAATTACCTACCTTTGTCTTCAGTACAGTTATTAAACTTCAAAACTACCATCGAGTGATCTGTTCTGTAGGCTGAGATTTTTCGCAGTCTGCTATTTCCGACATCATATGTTCGATTATCAGAAAGAAATCTATTCGGCTCTGTTGCCTGGGATGGGATCTTCTCCAAGTAAACTGCCTTCTGTGTGGATAATTTCTCGCCATATGTATACAAGATCTAAGTTGCCATCATATTACTAACAGTTTCACTTGCCTTTGGATTGTTAGTATGTTTTGTAATTAATCATAATCAATATTCAGGTTCAATACTAAATACCAGTCACCTGCTATTATTAAATGTGGTTTCCTTAATTCCTCGATATGCTCTTCAATTTCTTGATAGAATTTTGGGTTGTCTCTATTAGAACCGTAAAAATTTATGATTAAAAAGTTCCAAGTTCCAATCCATAAAAGTCATAGAGATGAACATGTAATTTTCATCCAGATGTTTGTACCTTTATCTATTTTAAACAGGAATTTTTTGTTAAATAGGTATTTATACGAAGCAAAATAACACTGGTATCCCCTTTCTGATCTATGATATTAATCCATATCAGAGTTTCAAATGTGTGTCCTAGAGTAAAAAAGCGTTGTGAGTGTCCTTTTGCTTTAAAACAGTGAAAAATATCACTTCTTTTCTTTGCCCTCCCAAGCCCTCGACAGTTTTCATCGTACAAACTGAATTGTTTTGAGGCATGCTGTCTAGCCGTAGGGGGTTGCTCTGGTGCTAATTTGCGCATATGTATAGCTATGACTGGCAGTATCAAAAACACATTTAAAATATTATAAACAAAACATCTTGGGATTTCTTTATTTTGTTTCCTTTTTTGTGCTGATTTTGCTATGGAAGGCACTGTGATTTGCGTTTCAGGTCTTTTTCAAGGCTTCTGACGGCCATTTACGTCTCAGACTCTGAGGCAGTCTGCATCGGTTTTTCTTGAGACTCTCTTCCTACTCAGATATTATTGATCTCTTGCTGGAATCGATTTTTTTTTCTTTTTTTTTTTTTTTTTTTTGGTGGGGGGGGGTGGGGGGGGGGGGGGGGGGGGGGGGGGGGTGGGGGGGGGGGGGGGCGGGGGGGGGGGGGGTAGTCTTCAGCTTGCTGCTCGTTTATACTCTGTAGGTCCTCCCCTACATTGTTTTTTGAATGCGGCATGCATAATGTCTACTAGTGTAACCCACGTTGTTTTTGCAAACAACCACGTTTCTTTTAGCCAAGCTTTTATTCACCGTCTTGAAATATGTGTTATCCTTTGCATGTAGAATCTTCACTTGTCGTCTCATTTGGACGATCAGTTGAATTCTTCCCCTACATTCTTACTGGACGACAGTGTAGTCACTGTTAGTATAGGTACTCTTGAAATATGTTAAGATGGCGTGGGAGTGACGGACTATTTCAGAGGTACCCGTTTCAAGTTCATGTGGTTTTATATTTATACTCTCAGAATGCCCAACTCTTTGACAAGGTCAAACAAGCATTCCACAGGCATACCATGTTTTGCTTTAATGTTTGGTTAAGAAGATTGGGTCTGTTGAGTGCGAGAAGTATCGAAGCAAAGGAAAACAAAATCCTTACGAGTGGTAGATTCGCCGTCCGTTTAGCTCTCTCGCTGGTCTTCGGTATATTCTTTCCTGTGGAGTGAATGAGTAAGCACATCAACAAAAAACAAATAACCAAAACAGACATACGAGCCAAAACACTGCTTGGTTTTGTTCATGTCTTCGAATGGAATCTGAACAATGAAAATATAATAAACAATAGGGTTTGTTACATGTCTTCGAATGGAATACAACAAATCATATACAACAATAATAAAATCTTAATTACAAATCCAGTTTGCATCTTGACGTGATCAATGGAAATTACGTGGTCTGTCTGCTGATTCCACTGGAAGAGAGACGAAACAGAGAGAGGAGGGGGGGGGGGGGGGGGAGACAGCTGGGTGGGGAGCGATGGGGGAGGGGGGAAGTTCTGACGCCTGAGCCAAGAGTTGACATACTATTTGCAGGAATTACTGTTTCTTCAAATGTGATAGAATCCCTTTTCTTCATAACACAGATGTGAGTGAATTGACCCAAGAGATTCTGTTTTCAACCTGCGGAGATAGAGCATCAGAGGAGACAGCTTTTTGAACTACTCAGAGAAGAAGGTTAGGGTGGGGTGGAGGCTCTTTAGAAAGCTATCTACCAGACACCTAAAGCCCACTGTGGTGGGCTGTTCGTCCATCAAATCGACGAGGACCACTTCAGTCAACCTGGGGGTTGAGAGGGAGGGCGGGAGGGGGGAGGGGGGCATCAGATGGTTTGTGGATACGCATGTGGCTGGTCAAGCGTGCACAAAATGTGCTGTGACAGCTGGACAATGTGGGAGACCTGCACTTGATTGTTGGCGCGGGCTTTACCTTACCTGCCTGCCTCTCGTTGTTTCTGTTTGCACTGCAGCTGTCTACTTTCTTCACATAAACTGGCACCTTTGTGGATAGAGTAGCGCATTCAAGCTCGATCCATAATAGATTTGTTCCCATGTGCAAGGGTTGATGTTAAAACGCTTTCATGGGGTGTTTTGAGAGTGTCCTTGAGGCGTTTCTTCTGACTTCCATTGGGGAACGCTTTCCTTGTTGCAGCTCAACCGTATGACAGTCTTTGGGTAGCTGGTGGTTGGCATGCGAGCTACTGACATGACCTGCCCATCAAAGATGAGACAGCATCAGGATGGTGTGGATGCTCGGCGGGGATGTCTGCCTGTTTGGTGAGCACCTCTGTGTCTGGGATTTTGTCTGCCATTTTATGTTTGACGATCTTCTGAGGCAGGATGTGTGATTCGTCAGTGGTTCATGCCAGTGGTATACTGCCCACGTTTCACATGCATACAAGAGTGGGGGAGGAGAAACAACTGCACTGTGAACCTTCAGCTGGGTCTCGAGGACTAATGCCTCTTTTATTCCCAAACATCAGTATGTAGTCTGCCCAAAGGTTTGCACTTGCCTTTGCAGTTCTGATGCTCAATTCATCGTCGATGTGACGTCCTGGGACAATGTGCTGCCAAAGGTAGGTAAATTTACTCACTGCAGGAGCAGTCTCTCACACCATTGACTGTGATGTCAGGCTCATGGTAGGGTCGGCTTGGTGCAGGTCGATGTACAGAACTTCCGCCATCCCTTAGACCGAAATTGGCGCAGGCTAGGGAGAACTGTTGTCAATGCTGGATTGCATGTCATGTCAGTTTTTGAGCCAGTGTTAGAGAACGCAGTCATCAGCACACGGAAAGTCCCTGATGATGTATGTAATGACCTTAGGTTTTGCCTGGAGAGCTTGGCCTTTTGAGATTCACACGGCTTTCCATCTGTTCTGAATCTGATGTCGATACTTACGTCTCCTCTGAATGCATCAATTAGCATTGCAGAAATCAAGTCTGCCCATGATGCTGAACAGAGTGGATGCCAAAACACAGCCCTTTCTTTACGCAGATTGTGACAGGGAATGGTCTGGATGTCTCTCCATTGTCATGGATACGTTCCTGCATGCCACCCATGAAAGTTTGCCTCACCATAGCGACGAATTTCGGTGGGCATCCGTGGTTTGGCCATGATCTTCTTCCACAGGCCCTCCTCTCTTTTGACAGAAGCGAAGGTCTTGGTCAGGTTGACATAGGGGGAGAAAAGCGAATCTACCAGACCCTGAAGTCCATTAATGGGGTAACTGGCCAAAGGTCAGATCCAGGCTGGCAGTTTGAGAAAACTGGCTAAGCCTGAGACCCACAGGGTTTTTTTTTTGGTTGTTTGTTTGTTTGTTTGTTTTTTGCTCCGTAGACATGGGATTAGACGTATCCTCGACGGAAATTGCATTCGATGAAAAATGTTAACACATGACAAGAATGCGTCCCTTTATCTCCAAAATGTTGCCACAGCACTTCTTCTGCCCTAGACTATATGGAGGGCATACCACAGAGCACACAACACCCTGCCAGTTCTGCTGGATGGGAATGGAAATCAGCACGGATGTCAGGCGCTACTGCCGATGCTCTCGACTTACCCTGCCTGTGCACTATTTCTAAAGGCAGGGATGCTGAGATTCCCTTATGTTCCAGTTGTAAGCATCCCCTTTGAGAAGGTGGAGTATGCCCCAGTAGTCATTATTGAATCAGCCAGTAAAACGGGAAATCCGGTATGTCCTGGTGATGATTGACTGTAGAGGGCGGTCCCACTGCGGGAAATCAGCTTCAAGATTTCGACAACGTCCTCTGGGAGATTTGCTCTTGGGTTCGAAATGCCTAAACAGTGCTGGATGGTATGGGGCTCCCATTAAAATCACCTCTGAATATATGCCAAAGGTGGATTATTATTTGTTGTTATTTTATCATTATGTTATATTGATTATCATCATTATTCATGATTATTATTTGCTGTCATGATCATTATCATCGTCTCATCACCATTATCAGTATTGTGCCCATAACCATACAATTGAACTATCCTCTGGTACTCCCCACTCCTTTCTCTTCTTCGTTATATCGTTACTATTTGCTTACTACAATTACTATTATCATTTTATGAGAGAGTTTATTAATATATTTTGATGTTGTACTACCCATTATTTTTATTTCATATAAGTATGTGTAGCAGTAGTAGAGTAATATTCTCTTTTTTTTCATCCCATCATCATCACAATTATATTTCAAACCCCGTATTGTCTCCCCTCCCCAACAACGTCAGTCCCGTCCCACGTCATTATCCATCCCATGCCACAGCTTTGACTGAGATAAGTGGACTGATTGGATTGTCCTTTGTTTTCACCCGTCTTGAATTGTTCTTGCCTCGCCTGAAAAAAAGACCAAAAAGGTCGAAAGAGAAGTGTTTATTTTGTAATCTTGTTTGTATGTTCGTTTTGCGGCAGGGCAAATTCTTTTATACCTCCCCCCATGTTCACACCGGGCCCCCCTTCCCCCCACGCAATTTTACGCGCAGTCACCACACTTTCGAAACTTCACTAGTTTAATGCCGGGAGTCGTCGATGCTAGATTAATTTATTGACCCTGTGGGCCCAATTGTAGATGTCGGTGCTAGATTTACTATTATTTGCCATGTGTTGCCCTCCACCATTTTTCCCCCTCGTTCACGATGCGGCTAGAGTTCAAGCGAGTAATAATTGTTGTTTTGCTGTGTGCAAGCTGCGGAACGACCACTTAGTGGTAAGCGTACTGCCCAATAACTCCATTGCATGTCCACATGTGTTGTACAATGTGAATAGTTATGCTTGACATTTTGTTCACCCCCCAATCGGCTTCTGCTCTAGTTTTCAAGTTCACCTTCTATTATCGACAATAGCCTATCATTGTTTCTTTATACTTCACAGATTCTCGTTGACCAGTGTGTTCAAGACATTATCTATTCATTAGAAAGATTTGATGATACTCGTGTGATGTCTTTTCATTTACCATTATTTGCGCGACAACGATTCAGTTTTAAAATTTACCACAACCCCCTTTTCATTTCACCCCATCTTTCTTACACCCATAACAAACACCACACAACACACATCTTTCACAAACTAAAAATTATCGCTTAAGGAATGTATCGGAGATGAAAGTTAATTCACTGTGTAGATCTTATTCTCTTTACCTGGAGACAACTATGCAATCACAAATCGCATTTTTCTACAGCGGCCGAAGTACATCCGCACGTATTGATAACACTTCTTTCTGATTCCCTTTTTTTACATTTTGGCGGCACTTTCCATTTGGTCCATGTTTTGCGTAGATGATAATAGGCGGACAATTATGATTAAGATCATACTTTCACGCCACGCTAGGTTTGGAGAATTCGTGTTCCTATTGGAAAGCATTTTGAGATTTAGTCATTCCTTCTCTTAGATTCCACGCATATCTACGATCATATACGCCAAAAACACCCATTTCATGTTCAGGATTTACCTAACTTATGGCTACCACACCATGCAATCGTCATATGTAACTATTATATTGACTATTAATTTACTTATTTATGAATTGGACTCTCATTTAAAACCCTTTCCATTACGTAACCCCGATAGTCTCGGTCGACTTCGTGAACATAAACCGCCTGTCAGTAACCTCGGGTTTCCCGGGTATCAGAGCCAGGGTGCATAGGTTCGTTCTCTCTCCAGCCAGACGTGCTTTCCTGGAAATTATTCGTCCTTAAACATTGCTAATTGCTTATTGGTTGGTTTATTTCATTTATCACATTTGTTTCTCAGGGAAAGCATTCGCGGGCTCTCCTGTGTCCTTTGTCAGGTACACATGCAGACACTTTAGGTAATGCAGAGAGAAATTAGAGAAAATACAAAATAATGGAATGAAGCATGATGCCTATGGTGCATGGAATGATGGAAGTGTTGACTGTTGGTGACTGATGAAGTAAATCATAGTAATAATAACAGTGTAATAGCAGTCTGTAATAGTTATGATAATAATTAACAACAACTCGTTATCGGTAATGATATACTAATACTAAGAAATATGCAGGTGCTTTGATAAAAATAATAATAAATGAATAATGACAATTATAATAGTAGGATAAGATGATAAATAATGATAATAAAACCCACATGTAAATGTAATAATAATTTCTAGGTATTTACCCAACCACTAGTGATGATACTGATGCCCTCAGATTATATAATAATATTAACCATATTTATAATAGCAAATACAATCATAATGATAGCAGACTGTAAACCTGCCACCAGGCCACACTTAAAACAAAAAAAGAAATTCAGACCATACCAGTCTTCCGGCTGGCACCTAAGAACATCCAGAAATGATGTGCCACCTGGCTTTTCTGACGACCTCGTCAGCAAGTTTGACAGCCTTACGTCGAACGAAAACAGTCATCATCGACCGCGAGCTGCAGAGGTTCATGTCCGACTATGCCGCACTGTGCAGCAGACAAGATTCCCTCACACAGCAGCCTACAGGGAGATAGGGACTACAAGTTTTCTGGCAAAGGACTGGAGCCAGAGGAACACCGACTGTAAGGCGTCAGATCTACAGTGTGGAACTCTTTCCTATCCTCAGTTGTACCCACCTTCCACAGGGACAGCACGAATCTACTCTCTCTCCAGCTCACGAAATCAATTATGGACAACAACAAACATCCTTAGCGTCTACGCCCCCATCCCTGCTCTACAGCTCGAGGCTAAGGATGAGTTCTTTGAGGTGAGCTGGAAGCCGCAAGATCAGAGAGGTAACTGCAAAAAAACACCTGTTCTCTTGCTCAGGGGCTTCAATCGCCCGGATTGGTGCAGACAACAGCTCCTGGTCCCGCTGCATCGGCCGCTTTTCGGCATTGGCAAGCTCAATGAGAATGGACAGGGACTAACTTAAGCTTTGCTCCTTCCACTACCTCTGTATCCGAACGAACACCTTCTTCCCCACCAAGCCACAACATAGAGTGTCCTGAAGGCACCCCAGATCCCGTCACTGGCATCAGTCTGGACTTCTGATCACCGCCCGAGACCCTTGCTCAAACACGTTGCTAGTCACCCGCGGTTACCACAGTGTTGACTGCGACACTGAACCACTCACTGGTCGGCAGCAAGATGCGTCATTGGTCCAAGCGAATCCATCGCTCCAAGCAGGAAGGACGTGCACCCTCGAATCAATACAACCATGAGGTCAGTGCCCAAAACTGCTTCGCCACAGAGCCATGACAAAGGCCCTAGCAGGGACTGATACTCAACAGGACAGCGCTTCATCCGCGACAACCACATCCCTAGATCCAATCTTCCACTCCAGAAGCATATGACAGGCAGAAGAGAGCCAGAAATGAATGAAGACCTGGGTTGAAGCCCGAATGTGGAAGATGGAGCATGCTTCGCGCGATGGCTAAGCAAGCTCGCGCTCCTCTAATCGCAAGAATGAGAGCCTTCAAGAAAGAGCTACGAGCACAGCCCAAAGAGCTGTAAAGCTTCTCCAGCAACTAACCAGTGGCCGGAGTCGGCAGGCATGTAAACGACGCAAACCGAGTACGGGCTGGAACCTGTGGCCCAGGGCATCCAGATCTCTGCAAATTTCCCTTTTTGTTTTGCAGTGGCAAACATCCGCGCCACGTCTATGAAGGGATATGGACCGAAGAGAGCGGTCAAGCTCTCTTAGGTGCCCTCAACCGTGGATCGCTTCTCGTAAAATCGTTGTACAAATTCAGACTATACAAAACAGATGGAGAGATGGGGCCAGAGCAACTACAGGGAGCTGATCAAGATACCAGGGAAGAACTCACGTCACACCTACACAGCCACGCTGAGAACACCACCTCCTGGCCGCCATGGAGGAGCTCGCTTAGGAGCCCCCACCCACACATTGAGGAACTGGCAAGGTATCGACACGTGTAGCCTTTGGTAAAGGATCCGAAGTAGTACGACAGCATTTCAGCAAGAAGTCATCCAAAAGCCTATATACAAGGGAAGGCTGATCTCTTGCTCAATTCATCTCCCATGAGCCTGTTCTGCTGCGACGCAGTGTTGGGATGGAAACCGGGGAACCATACACACCAGGACATGCGCAACTGCCAGCAACATCACGCTATACGAGACACGAAAGTGGACGCCAGGTGTAACTTTAAATAAAATATCGCATGAAGGATCCACTCCTCAGCATTTGTTGGAGCACAAAATTCGCATCAGTGCCTCAAAGCAGGATGCAAGGCCGACTCGCCTCGGGACATGAGTGTACCCAGAGGCACAGTTTGCACAGATTGAGAGAGCTGCGAGCCGTCGGTCACGACGATCGACAAGATATTTTCCCCGAGGCATTACTCAAGAGAAATGCCCAGGTAAGAGACGGCCAATGTTCTCACAATTTCGATCAACCTGACCAAGGCGTGTCGATCTTGGTCAGTGCGGTCATGCCTCTTCGGTTTCCCCTACCCCGAGGTATGCCTCATTTCTGAAGATGATCAGCTCCCACGGACAACACGAATGGCACTGTCCAGTGAGACCCCCCATGTTTATGGATGGATCACATCTTCAGACCCAATCACGAATGGCAAGAGCGCGGTTATCTTCCGACCCATCTAAACAAGAAGGGCATCAAACATTGCTACGGCTCTCTGACATCTTCGGAATCTTCTTTCCCTGCTGCTGGCGTTACGCCTTCCGTTGGATCAACCAAGTACTGAAGTAGCGGCATTTTACTCCCCCCACACTAGGACGCCTGCCAGGAATGCCTCTTCAACCTCCTTAACCTGGCACGCACTACCGGCAAGCAAAGACGAAGCAAAGGTGCAAAAAAGTCCTCACAAGCACGAGACGCTTTCGCAGACGCTGCCGCCCTCATGACCTGCCGCAACACCAAGGCTAAGCACTGCTTACTACAAACGGTGTCCGTCTACCATGGGCTTCGCTGATGCCTGCACCCACCGAATTTGGCTCATTGTCAGTCTGAAGGAAAAACAAAATGGGGGTGGGCCAAGACGTCAGCAGCACTTCCCGCATCTCCATCGGCGACACACCTCGAAGCAGTGGTTGATGACTTCACTTACCTGGGCTCCACATATCCAGAAGTCCTCTCTCTGGACGGCTGAGCTGAACGACGGGATCGGCAACAGCAAAAACAGCAACGACGAATGGCCCAGTCTAGCGAAGAGAGTAGGAGGAGGCTGCGACAACACCTACTGGTAACGACAAACACCAAGACTGAAAGTGTACAAGCCTGCGTGCTGAGGTACTTTTCTCTACAGCAAGCGAAGCATGGAACCCGTACTCTCGACAAGAACTCAACTAAGACTGAACGCTTTCAACCCTCACTTAGAGGACTTGACTGGCTTTTTTCTTTCCGCCGCAGACTTCTGCGGGCTCACTCGAGGCAGACGGATGCTGTCGATAGAAACAATGATAATGATGATAATAACAATACAACAATGACAGATGATGATGATGATGATGATGAGTCATAATCGAAGACCACTTATAATGATGATGACAATAAATAATACTTAACAACGAAAAATGGTCAGTGGAAAAGTTTAGAAATGATTCAGGAGAAGGTGGAAAAGGCTAGCAGTAGCTGGCTACCGAGAAAGAGACAAGAAAAAAGGACCCACACACACTGCGACGCGCGCTTGCTCTTGATATGGAGAAAGTTCCAGAGGTCTTGGTTCTAGCATCACAATCCATGCCAGATGATCAAGACTACTCTGCAACTTCGACCCAAACTTCTTCAGACCCCTTCGTCCATTCCATCTAAATTACTACACCATTTTCACAGTCAGTCAGTCCCTTCAGGAAAACTTCCGGCGTTTACTACTCCTATATTATAAGATACTATAATTGTATATTATAACACAGCACACACCACACGCGCGCGCGCGTGCACACACATGCAGCACTCACTCGCATTACATCCATGCACACACACACACACCACACCACCCACCCCAACACACACACACACACACACAGATGTGTACACCCCCCACACCGATTGGTGTACAATCATAACAAAGATAAAAATGGCATAAGACGCACGATTAGCCTAGTAGTGGAACCGTACCGAGGTGTCCTCGACCAGCGACGCGTTTGGCAAATGCGGAAGAAAGTCGAAATCTGAACAAGTCGTGCAGCCATGAGTCCCTCGTCTCAATTCTCTAATCTTGCTCATTTAATGCATTTATCAATCAGCTTTAACTCATGCGCCAGTGTGGTTCTCAAAAACGTAGCGCACATGTGGGGTGCTAGCGGTGTAGGTTTTGATCATACCGTAGTCCACATGCCGTGACATCTCCTTGATGAAACTAAAACTGAAACTGGGACATTCCATCTTCCCCTCAGGGATGGACAGCTCTAAGTTCTCATTTTCCATAAACTCACACTACGCGCACTCATAATAAATTGGATGTGATTACTTCCCCTCCCACCCCCACCATCCACAACACAAAACACAGCATTCCAAACTCCGAATCCCTCCGTCTGCATTAGCACTTCTGCTCCACTGAAGAAGATCCGTTACACACATCGCTCAAAGCAGCCAAAGTGTTGAGCTTTTTGAAACAAATGGATGAATACTCCAAAACCTGTCATTAATGATGCTGCCTCAGTCGCACCACAGCTGCCTATCCATCCCAGACCATCGGCACTGAAAGCCCAAACCTCAAAAGAACAGACCAACCAATCGTGTCCCATGACAGGTCTCGCCCCATGCCCAGTGCTAAATGCATACGAAGAATGTGAGGAATCCATGAACTCAAGATGAAGACGTTGAACTGGGCAAGTCTGCCACTGACCTGTTCGTCTTCTTCCGATGTAGTGGTGGCCAGCCCGAACAGCACACAGTGACCGCCTACAGCAACCGCATGATGAAGTCTCAGGATGGATCCCATCTTAGCTCGGTACACCACCGGTACTACTGAAGATCACGACAAAGATGACTTTTCGCAAAAGCTCTCTAGGACACACCTGAACATGCAACAAGCAGAGTTATGCCAAAAATTGTGGGGGGACGGAAAAAGCCCTGTGCAGATGGTTTTAGCGCATAGTTTTTCAAGTTCGTTTGGAAAATATTTCGGTCCCTTTGTGATCAATCCTTTTTAAACATTTTTTTTCAGTTAGTGAAATGTCCCTTGTTGTGGTTTGGTGATCAATCCTTAAAAACATTTTTTTTAAGTTAGTGAAACTGTTTCTTTCAAAACAAAACGGAAGCTTTAGATCTTGTATTCCTAAAGGAAAATAAACAAAAGAAGTTGTTGAAGAACCGGAGGCCATATTTCTCTTTTAATTGTTGTATATAAGATGGGATCTTTATAATTTTTTTCACGAGCACAGCACATTGCGAATAATAAAGACATTAATAGTAAGGTCAATTAACAAGGAACAACTCCCCCCCTGAGGGGGGGGTGGGGGGGGGGGGCCTACCTTGGGGGAAAGGGGACGCGCTGTGTTAGAGTTGTATATTTTAGATTTCACAACAAGGGTATAATCACAACAAAAATAACATCGTCCCCCCTCTCAATAACCATCAAGGACAAGTCACCATGCACTCAAAATTCCATTTAAGGTCTGCAAAACAGTGGCCGTAGATACTTGAAGCCACAAAAAAAATACTTCAGTTTCATAAACACATTTTCAAGAATTACATTTTTTTGGTTCTGTAGTAGCACTATATCCTGTGTAACAGCTTATGGTTGACATACTTGTGTTAATTCAGGATTTTTTTTATATAGCACTGGCGACTGTAGTACAGTAATGGTTTGGCAAATATTATGAGGGGAAAAAAAGAAAATATAACTCCACCGTATACAACAATATCTAAACTTAATGCACATGACAAGAGGTTCTGTTATTTGCATAAAATGAAAATAAGCTTTACATGGAGACATTTTTTTTACCTTACCTGCTTAAAAATGTGGTGGAAGGAAAAAAATGGGGGGGGGGAAAGTTTCAAATTCTTGTTCTCAAGGAGTTTCTTCACTCTGTGAAAAACAAAAAAGACATTTTTCTTCAGATTAAACCAGTCAGCTGTCGTTTTTAAAATTGCTTGTTGAATCACCGCTACAAACCAACACGTGAAAATGCTATATCCTATAAAACAAAAAACAGAAAGTATAATAGTCGAAGTCACATGGTTCAGTCCACCACATTGTATGCTACATCCATTAATCTCGAGATAATCCTGTTAAATTGACATTAACTCACTAATTGAAGTGAAAAATCATGATTGCTTCACATTAAGAAGTCTTCATTAGGAATGTGTCAGAACTATCGCAACAAAAGACACCTAGATTTACCCCAGTGTTCTATTTTCAACATTTTCAATTTCTAGCTCCATCTTTGACACAACATTTTGGAAATGAGATTACGCATGTGATATTATAAGTATGTAGGTAGTATAGTTTTGGTTCTTAAAAAAACGGATATCGGCTGCTTCGATGAAACATAATGCCTCCACCATACCCAAGAAACGTTTGTTAATGTTAAAATAACTCTTTAGCCGGAGAAGCTAGCCGAAGAATCGACTGCGCGTTGCAGCACAACTTGAATAATAACAGCTACCGCCGCCAGCTCGATACGAGGCCATGGCGCTCATACAGTCCCTGCCCCGACGCCATTTATCGCTCCACAGCCAGCGTTGATTTTAAATTTTAACGGTTACGGTAGCTCCGCTAGCTAGACAACAAACCTGACGTTGTGCGTTTTAGGTGTCATAGAAGAAAGAACTAAACGCTCAACTAATCGTCGAACATCAGTAATTTTGAATAATCCACTTTCAATGTGTAGCCAGTAGACACAGAGTTTGACTGACGTGCGTTGATGAAAAAAGGTTGACAAGTAAAAAAAAATTCTTTGTTTTACATTCTATTCCGTTGCGGTAAAAACACCAAATCAAAAAGATGAAGGGATGGCTGGCATCTTCAAACAATTCACTTTCCTCTTATATCATTCATAGTTTTCTATCTCCTCTATATCACACCCCCTCATCACCAGATCCACCTTTGTAATATGATTTTTCAACCGCTTCATTGAGCGAGAAATCGCTGCCATCCCCTCGTTATCGACCGACATTTTTTTCGCGCGCGCGCTTAAAAGCGCAAAGCACGTGGGTGCCGTCAGTTCCTTTGTTCCAAAGCTACTGGGGTCAGCTCAGCTAAGTTCACAATAGAGCACTGAAAAGTAAGGTCTTACTATATCGCTTCAACATCCCCCAAGACTAGTTACAGAGCTTATTTACCCCCCCTTTTTTTCCCTTGATATTTTATGGAAAAGTGTATAGGGAATTTTTCATGTTCCAGTCACCACGGTAGTAGAGTGTGACACGGCAGAATGTACTGTCTGTCCGTCACACAGCTTTGGGTGCCGCGGCTCGAGGGAAAGAAATCCTGTCACACTTTGTCATATGACACTAGAAAAAGTAACACCATAATTCATATCAACTTTTTACTTTTGATTTGTTTTCTTCATGATAAAACACACTAGCCGTTTTCGAACAAAAATGCGCTACACAAAATATTCCTTTCCTTGATCCATGTTTTTTATAGTCACTTTGTTTTTCGAAACCTGTATTCTACACAATTGCAAGGCATTGATTCCACAAAGAATTCACCAGAATTCTTACAGTTAACGTTCTAGAAAAAAGGAGTCTCTGTCTGAAATACACTGGGTTTAAAAAAAAAAAATTGTCCGTATTTTTTCTATAGTATTCAGAAGCAAGATTTGTTATAAATTATTATGCTGCCAACGAAAGAAAAAAAAGAATTATAACACAAAACACTACGCGTTTCGACCTCTTTGGTTGTCTTCACACAGTGGAAAGAGTGACAGAGTCACTCCTCTCCTCAAACTGGGCGCATATAGATGCTGACCAGACGTTTTACACCCATATTGCGCCTAGTTTGAGGAGACAAGTGACTCTGAAAGATGATAATCAGAAAAAAAAACAAGATAAGGAGCTCTGGTGTGATCAGTAAAAGTTTTCAACGATAGAAATAGAAACTTAATGTTAAGAAAAAGGAGAGAAAAACCAATAACAAAAATGTTAGAGAATTAACACATGGTGTAATGAAGTGAGAACAATATGAAATGTTTGTAAAGGTAGAAGAAAAGCTAGACACCTCTCTCTCTCTCTCTCTCTCTCTCTCTCTCTCTCTCTCCACATACGTGGAGTTCGCAGCAGAGGCGGAGGATAGCCAGTGGGCCTACAAAAGACTAAGGATACCAGAACGTATAGAAAGTGATACGAAGTATTTGAAGTAGTGAATCTACTCAGTTATGGTGGCTTTGTGTATCTGGCGTGCCAGAATCGGTTCTTTCTGTGCTTCACTAGCGAGTAGAAGGAAGGGGAAGAGAAAGAAAGATGGCGGGACGGGGTGAAGTGGCCAGAGTGGTAGATGTGCTGATATGGTTTGTGCTTCTGTGGGGGTATGCACTGACATTAGCGTGTGCCTGTGATACTACAAGAGTGGCGTTTGGTGTCGAAGTCTGTGGCAGGTTCGGTGGTAATGTTCTGAAAACTCCGGTACTTTGACGCAAAACAGTGCAAACGGTTCAACCAGTGACTGTAAGGAGTAACGAAAGTGGGCCAGTGTTCATACCTCCGGAAACGTCAACATCAAGATGGACAGAGATAGGGAAGAGCACGACAGACAGAGGACTCTGTTGGACAAACATGAAAGGTACGGTCTACGCAACATCACGGATACAGTTAGGGAATAGTCTGTCTCCATTAGTGGTTATACTTCTCGCTCTCCACTTAGCCTGATGTGCGCAGACGATGTACGACTATCCTTATCCAATGATGTGGAGACCAACCCAGGCCCAGGATCAAATATGAACATTAAAGAGAAAATAGAACATGAAAACAAGAAGCTGGAAGACAAGATGGAAGCGAAATTCAACAACTTAGACACGAAGACAGACACTAAGATGACACAACTCTTTACGGCAATAACAACACTCACTGACTCCTTTAAGTCACCAGCCACCATTATCAACAAGATGGAACAAAAACAATCAGATATGGCGGACACACTGAATAAATTATGCAAGGATGTTCAAGACACTAAGCAGGATATACAAGAAAAACAAAACAGCAGTAAGGCATTTAGGGGCAATGCAGGACTATAATTATGGCACGCAGATTAACTAAAAGGAGGAAGAAGTGGACTGAATCGAAAGCTATTCCAGACGGAATAATTTAATTTTTTTGGTATCAATGAGAGCACGGACGATAGCAAGAGAGAGAGATGTGACGAGGTGATCAGAGAGACACTAGATAAATACATGGAAGAAGACATGGGCCGACGACGCAATAGAACGCGCACATAGGCTAGGCAAACCGGACCCTTCCGCAGAGAGACCCAGACCTGTGATCGTGCGTTTCCTCAGGTGGGGAGACACCATGAAAAATTCTTCAGAACCGAGAGGCGCGCGAGAAGATGAAGAAAGAAGGCATACGAATGTCACAAGACAGGATGAAACACCAAGCTGACCAACTACGTGATCTGAGGGCACAAGGCAAGTCGGGGGGGGGGGGGGGGGGGGGGGGGGGGGGGGGGGGGGGGAGGGACTGTATAGAAGAGAGGAATATAGACCACGAGCAGACCAGAACGACAGTCAACATGAACAGTTTAGACAGCACCAGCAGCAAGAAGACTACGGATATGAAAATACTTAAGATAAGATGTGTGCATGTCGAATATATAAACGCATGATTTGAATTCAGGTTTTGTGTATGAACTAAATGTAAAATCTGATATCTAGGGACTACGCAGTTAAACATAACGAACGGGGTTGAAAGCTTAGGATAGTAGAGAAGCATGGTTGAGATGTAAACTGAGACGATTTCGATGGAAATGTTTTGATAACAATAAGACATTCAAGTATTTGCTTTTAAATATGTATAAATAGTAGTTATGATTAATGATAGGGGTATATAAAGGGTGGAAAGTAGATTAAAGAAACAGGACATAGACGAAAGAATACAATATATATAATTATATATTTCGACATATTGGTTTTGATCGAAATGAACAGGTTCTATGATAAAACCGATATATGCTTGACACTGAAGTTAATAGTAACATTATTGTTATACTTTGTCTTGCGTTTGTAGAGTGGTTTGTTTTTATTTTGTTCTATAAAATTGAAACTGACGCTGCGAACTCCTTGTGTATGTACCCGTGGCCCCACAATAAACGGTGCGGCGTTTAACACGCACGTCAAGTGTCAAGCGTCAAGTGTCTCTCCACATACATGGCAGTCAAGAGATTGGCTAAATGAGCTGTGCCTCATACTAAACTAGTTGCTGCGTGTAAACTCCACTCTCGGTGCACAGATGAGTCTATATCACATAGTCTACAAAATGAGTATCGTCTGTGCTGCCTGGTATTTACAAAAACAAAACAAAACAAAAACATCATACAGTCCTGTGCTGCTGGTGATTACACACGCACATGCTTCGAGCAGCAACCAGGAAATCTGTCAAATTATGAAATGCAACAGACTCGTTAATGGTGTACGTTCATAAAAGTTGCTAAAACACTTGCTGTGCATGCCCCGTGTGCCATATGGGGCGCAGTACTCGTCTGTATTTGTGTTCATACTCCGAGTTCACAGATTTCTGTCTTGTGGAAAATGACAAAGCGCCAAGTGGTCAGATTCCCATCTCAGTTGTCGTGGTACGTCTCACTGAAGTGAAGTCAAGCAATGGGTCAACTGATCATTTCCGTTCCCAACGTTGGCAATAGTTTACGTCTGTGAGTATATCAACTGTGCGTTGTTAGTTTATAAAGATTCATCCAGACGAGTACATCTGATGATCTGTCAAGAAAAACCCATAATGTTGTAGGCCTGTCAGCACGATGCCAATGTAGACTGTCTCCAGTTCTTAAACAGCCCTTCAAGGTCCTGAGAAGTGATCTGAAGTTTCAAAAATGAACAAATCTGTCTTCAGTTGACCAGTCATTCTACTAAAAAATATTTTTAGGCATAGCATGAGAGTGCAGACAGAAAAATGACAAATTTAGCATTATCTTTTTCGTGTTCCTTTTTTACAAATGGCAAGAAAAATGCATTTTAAATGTTAGTACAAAAACATGTCAGCCCACGCCACGTCGTATGAACGTGCGTGTCTGTAAATCCTTCCACAATGGTTTTGAAAAGCGTACTATTCGTAAATCTGTTGCTTACGGTTTGTCGTGCAGAACATAATCATGTGTGACTCTGTGTGTGTGTGTGTGTGTGTGTGTGTGTCTTTCGCATGCGCTGCATATGTGCTGGGTTATCTTACGCTTGGCAGAATGCGTCAGCATATGGTAGGCAGCAACTTCTAATTCGGTGTTTCTCAAACTATTGCAGATCAGAAGTAAAGAAACTGAAATAAACATTAACAGGAACAGCAAGGAATAAGCATCAGTTCAATAAAAACCAGGAAGTTTAAGAAAAGGCAGAGACTTTTCACAAAGATATCACCAACCTTGATATCCCCCTGATGTACGCCACGTAAACGATGTGGTGAGTTGAGGGAGAGTGTCTGTGTTTAAATCACATCCGGTTGTCGCGGGGGGGACGACTCGCCAACTCAATGCTACGCCCATCTGGTAGGACATGGCACACGCCACAGCGCCACCTAGGGAGAAACCAGCGATACCTCATGCATTTAGCCTTTACAACACATGCAAAGTAACAGATGTTCCCTGCTACGACCGCCGGCTCGTGAAGGAGGTAGATGAGGAGCTTGAAAGAGTTGATTGTCACTGCAAACACAGCTGGCGCGCGACAGCCAAGGCTTGTTGTTGAGCTCGCGACAATGTTTTAGAATCAATAATGTGTCACACTTTGTCAGTATCATCCAGTTCCAAGGTTAAAAAAAAAAGACGATTATGAATGGTGGTAGTATGCATCAGCATATGGTAGGCAGCCAAGTTCAATTTCAGTGTTTCTCAAAACTACTGCAGATCAGAAGCTTGGAGCCATTATGGGTATGAAGACAGATTCAGATGCAATGGATGGTAAGATCTTGTAGACACTACATAGTGATTCTTTTCACTGGAAACATTTTTGCATGATTCTTGGGTCTCACGGATTCTTGGGTTTCACAAAGTTATGGGGAAGGAGAAGAAAAGATTTACTACGCTGATTTCTCCCGGGGAATGTTCAGTTTCAGTTTCATCAAGGAGGTGTCACTGCTTGCAAACTAGTTCATAGACGCCACAGCATGTCCGCTAAGTTTTGAGACGACACTGTGCACGATTTAAAGCTGATGGATAAATGAATTAATGGCCAAGATGAGTTTAAGAAGAGGTTCTCGTGGCTATCATGTTGTAGATGTCTGACTTACACCTTAGCCCAACGCGCTGGCCAGACCTTGGGTACCCACCTGACATTGGCTGTGCCATTATTATCATTATGTATGTGTGAGTGTGTGTGTGTGTGTGTGTGTGTGTGTGTGTGTGTGTGTGTGTTATATGCATGTATGTCTGCATGTATGTAAGTGCGTCTGTGTATGAGTGTGTTTATGCCTGTGTATATGTGTGCATGTGCGTGTGCCTGTTCGTGCGTGTGCGTGTGTAAGTATGTGTGTCCGTATGCCTTTGATAGTTGGTGGGAACGATGTTCAGAAGATAACATGTTAACAAGAATAAGAACAAGAACAGCAAGAACAAGAACAACAACAAAAACCATGAACATACACACACAAGCGCGCTAGCGCGCGAGCGCGTGCGCAAACGCAACACCAACACATACACGCTCACATCTATGGACTGTCCACTTTACACACCTGCATCAAACCACTGATGCACATTCACCAGCGCGCACAGGTCTGCAGTATTCGCTGGGGCACCTGAGAGATTCAAAGTCTTATCTCGCTTGATGTATATTTGCTCATTTTTGTCTTTCATTGGAGAGTCTCTGTATGAATCTGCTTCAATATCAAGCAGTCTTTGCAATGTTGGCCTTGAGATTATTCCAATACTTGCTCGGTTGGTGATGTTTCTTGCTCTGCCTTTAAGTCTGGATGTGCGGCCACTTCCTTCTCTGAAGTTCAGATAGTGTATGACACAGTGGCTTTGCTCTTGTAGTTCAGGCCTGTTCGAGCTTAAGTGGTAGTTTTTATTTTTGTTTGTTGTTTGTTTGTTTGTTTTTAATGATTTTCCAACATTAATAACAAAAGGGATAATCAACATAACATACAATGAACATCATACAAATGGGTACGCTAAATCAAGGGACGGGTAATAGGGGTATAAAGGAAAAAGGTATAAAACACATGAAACAAATTTTTTTTTTTTTCAATTAAAAAAAAAATCAAATAGTCCATTCAAGAATCAACGAAGAATAGAAGAAAAGAAGGAAGAAGATCACAAATGTACAATCTTAAACTCTTTCTCGTTCATTAGGCACACGAGGAATGTATACGTCCAGTGTGCCTGTCTAAATAGGGTAAAGTGGTTAGTCAGAATGTTTTAACATGTATACACATATTTTCATAAATTTCATTTGCTACTTATTACCCCCAATACTTTTTACTCGTTCTTTTTCTTTTTCCCTCTTCGTCTAATTCATTCAATTATACATTACAGTTAGTTTTTCATAAGGGTACCATTTCTATCAAATTCATGTATTCATTTCATTTCGGAATAATGCAATATATATAATATATACAATGTTTAGCCCATAAGATAATGTGTTCAAAAACTTCATCAGTTTTTGTGTGCTCATCATTTCCGAATAGAACCAGCTCCACATTAAACTCCATTCTGCTGCAATGTTCACATCTTTCTTTTAATGTTTTTTCTAGTTCCCCCCAGAAATGTTTCGCAAAACCAGCACTGCCACAAGTAGTGTTGAACTGAATCGGTTTCGGATTCACAAAATGTAACAGATCAGTGGTAAGAATTCCCATCTTCTTTAAGATACAAATTGCAAACCAAAATAGTGTGACAAATTCTTATTTGGAACCATTTTTGATTTAATTTTTTTAAATTTGTTTCACTTGTTTCATTGTTGTTTCCCAATCTACCACACATTTTTTATTCATCTTCCCATTTTGCAAAGGAGCTTATATCAAATATTGTTATTCTTTCGATGAGAGCGCTGTGAAAAGGTTTCGACCCCTTTTTAACGCTTGATATATTTGTAGTGCTTTCGTTCTTAGATTACAGCTATTGTTCGTTACTTTAATATTTGCACTTCTTAATATACTTTTTATTGATGATATACAGCCCATGAATTCGAGGTAATTTACAGTGATATCATATTTTTCAGAAAAAAAAGTTTTATCATCGAGAAAACTTCCATCTTGATTGACATCTTTAACTAGGATTATCTGCTTTGCTATCCAGTTTTTAAAGTTAATGACGTCATTACAAACTCTAAACTTATCATACAGAATAAAGGCTCTGCTAACACCTCATTCGAATTGTTTAAAAATACCTGATCTGCAAAATCAACATACGAAGTAAAAACGTCTTTCCCAAATACATTGATTTTTTTTGCTGAGGAATTTTCTAGGTCCGTAGACGTTAAATGAATCTTTTTTCTGGGAACGTAGCACTTAATATTGTTTCCCATTTTGAATTTGTCGTATATATTCTTTTTAACCAGGTCACTTTTAAAGCTTGTACATATTTGCTTAAATGTGGAACGCCTATACCTCCATTTTCAACAGAATATACTGCATATTTTCTTTTGATCTTGTCAGGGTTTTTTTTTATTATATAATTCAAAAAACATGTTTTCTGATGCTGATTTGTTACATTTTCTGGAGGATTAGGCAACAGAATCCACAGATATATGAGCTTTGAAAGAATCATGGACTTCAGTACTGCAATCCTGCCTAGGGGTGTGCATATACGCTTTGACCAAACTTTAAACAATTGTTTGACTTCAATAAATTTATCTGCTGTGTTGATTTCTGTCGTTTTTGATAACTCTCCTGTGAACCAAATACTAGTATCCTATATTTTGGTGGATTCCATTTCATTTTCCTTTCCGAAAGATACTCACATTTTGAGTTTTTTAGTTTTCCTAACCATACATTTACAGTTTTTTTCATAATTGAGTTTTAGTCCTGAAATTTCTTTTCAAACTCTTTAAGAGTTTTTAAACAGATTTTCATACGAAACCCTATCCCCTTCTAATGTGAACACTGTATCATCTGCAAATTGGCTGATCTTAAACATCGTATCGAGTATTTCAATGCCTTTTATTCTCTTGTCTTGCCTGATTTTACATGCGAAAATTTCTGCACACAAACACAAATAGATATGGCGAAATGGGATCACCCTGACGGCACCCTCTTTCTATTTCAAAACTCTTAGATACTTTCCCATTCACTACTACATAAGATCTTATGTTTTTATAAAATGTCGAAACCCAGCAGCATATACCTTCCCAAACCCAAAAGCTTTAAGTATCTTATTCATATATTTCCAGTTTATCGAATCAAACGCATTCTCATAGTCAATTGATACCAGTAAACCAGGAAGAGAATTTTGTTCCAGATAAAACATTAGGTCATACAAGGTTCTTATATTTTTCTCCAAGCATGTATCGTCCTGGGACAAAACCTGTCTGGTCTTCATTAATTAATTGATGTAAACAGTCTTAATTCTATTCGCTATACAGGTGGCACCTATCTTATAATAAACAATTTAACAGTGAAATTGGTCTCCAGTTTCTAAAAACTCTCTTGGTTTATCAGCGTTTGGTAGACACGTTATTAATCCTTCTCTTTGAGACACCGACATCTTTTTATTTATAAAACCTTCATTTAATGATCTTATTACAAACTCTCCTATTTGTTTCCAAAAAACTTAAAAGAATTAACTGTCATCCCATCTGTACCAGGACTTTTATCATTCTGCATATTTTTCAGGGCTTTTGATGCTTCTTGGATGGTAATCATGCCTTCTAAATGTTCTGCTTCATCTTCATTTAGTTGCGGCAGATTTGAAATATACCTGCTAATTTCGATATCTTTTACTTCTCTTTCCTTGTACAAATGCTCGTAGTATGACCTGGTCTCTTCTAACATTTCATCTGTTTCTAGCAAAACATTTCCTTGATCCTGTAACTAATTTCAACATCTGTTTGCTAACAAAGTGTCCTTTTTTTTTCCAGGTTACAAAAATACTTAGGTTACTTAGTTAGTTTTCACCCTGTGAAGCCCATCTTGCTCTGGATCTAAGAATGATCCCATCTACTTTTGTTTTTACGTAACTGAGCAAGCTCATCTTTCTTTCTTTGTAAATTAATAGCATTAATATGGTGTTTTTCTCTTTCCAAATCTTGTATTTCCTTTTCTAAGCAGTTTTCGGCGTTTCATTTGCTCTCTTTTCTTACTGATACTAAACATAATCGTTTTTGATCTTATTTCCATGATCAGAGCTTCTAAAAATAACCTATCACTTATCATAAATTGTAATTCATTATAGGGTATCTTGCTTAAGTTCTGCCTATCTAACAGTGATGTAGCATATTGTTCCTTGACATCATTTATAGTTTGGTTCACTAAATCTACGTAATTGGCATCCCTAAGTAGCGAGGCGTTAAATTTCGAAAAATGTTTTTCTTTTCTGTTCGGTATTTAGTGCTATGTTTAATTTTCAACGAGTGGTCACTTCTGTAACCCCAAAGGCTTTTCTGCGTCTCTAATATTACCAGTAAGTGTATCTGATATTAGGAAAAAAAAATCCATCCAATTTGCGTATGGATTGGGTGGTTCTCCAGGTATATCTTAGAATTTCAGGATTTATTCTCTCCCGATATCGACAATTCTAATTCACTGATCATGTTTAATACCATTTCTCTGGCTTTTGCATTATTTACAGATTTATAATTATGATAGTCCAGGCTAGGATTAATCACTAGATTCCAATCTCACCAGTTACGATGTTCGAGATACCAGTTCTCCTTGATTTTTGTTTTCAATTTCTTAAAAAAAAAAAAAAAAAAAAGTGGGACTGTCGCAGTTTTGTCCATAAAATATTACCAGTCACAATTTCAGTGCCTAACGTGTTCAGAATAAGTATTACGTAGTTTTCTTGTCTATCCGTGACCGTTTTCTTTATTTTGAAATCCAAATTATTATTTAGCAAAATAGCAACTCCCCTTGATCTCGAATTGTAAGATGAAAACACACATTCATAGCCCCATTCTGCCTTTACCTTTTTTTCAATATTTTTTGTGAATGTGTATCCCTGTAGAAAGCAAACTGAATGTTGTTTTTTGCCTAAGAAACTGGAACGGGTCTCTTCGTTTTGTAAAGTTTCCTAATCCCTGGTAGTTTTAAAGAGGATATGCTAAGTTACTCATTCTTGTCACGTCGTATTTGCACATAATCAATGCAACCTACTTTTTCGAGAGAGCAACAATATCCACGAGTGCCTTCTTTCTCATATCAACCAAAGATATGCAAACAAGGCACATTTTCAAACAAGAAAAAAAAAAAATTCTGTAAAAAGTCTATATGAAGATGAAATATATGCAATCAAAGACCACACATCTGGTGAACGAAATATGTAACAACTTTCGAAGGAATATATACTAAACAACAGTTGTGTGTGTGTGTTTTTTGGTGTGTGCGTGTGTGTGTGTGGTGTTTGTGTGGTGGTTTGTGTGTGTGGGGTGTGTGTGTGTGTTTGTATTTGGTGCTGTCTGATTGTCGAAAAGGAAGAGTTGATAGAGGC